>JARYHS010006851.1:613878-630445 GCA_031002005.1 Vandiemenella viatica
GAGTCTATTTTTGGTTTTAAGTTGAAGGATTTGACCATATTCAATAAATATGATTTTTCCCTACTGTCTTGGAGGAAGTTAATATTGAAATCACCACAAAGCACTAATGTTTTATTGGGTGCAGTCACATTATTTAATAATGACTCCAATTGTGTAAGGATAGTTGGCAATTTTCCATCTGGTGGTCTATAGATATTTATGACTACTAGGTTGGTTTGAAGCAAAAGAGTTGCACAAGCTTCAAAATTCTTCTCTACAGAGAGTTTAATGCATTTTAAGATATTTTGACATTGAACGTGTTGCTTGACAAAAATAGCAGTACTTCCATGTTTACAAGTTTTTCTTCAGAAACAGCTGTCTAGTTTGTATCCTGGTAATGAAACCAAATTCATTTCATTACCACTTAACCAGTGTTCCGTGATACATATTACATCAAGATTTAGCCTATACTGGAGTAGTACTTCCAATTATGTTAACCTATTGGTAAGTGATTGAATATTATGATGCAGGATAAACAGTTCAAAATTGCTTGGTTTTCATAAAAAAAACTTTGGGGTCCCTTGTTGATTTCTAATGGCATTTCTAATGATTCACTTACCGTACCCTAAAAAAATATCTTCTATGTTGATTGCTTCATTCACTGATTTTCCTTCTTCTGGATGGTCACATACTTTATTCACATGTTCTTGAAGAGGTTTTGTTTCAGCACTCATTTGCCTACCTATATGATTTTGATTTGGAGGATACAATGAACTTGTCAATGTTCTTTGGTTTTCTATAAACCCAATTATCTAGTGAAGTTTGTTTCATTTGCTTCTTGCAAGTTTCCTTCTTGTATACATTCTGATTTTGTTTAATTAACTCCACAATTCTGTTGCATACATGTTCTTTTCCAAATTTGTTCTTGTGCAGCCATTGACTTGTAAATTGTCTTCTGTTTAATCTTTCAATCTCAAAATTAATACTGACTCGATCACTGTTGAGATTTTTTCTTGAGTTGATGGACTTCCAGAAGTACTTATTAGCTGGACATCATATCTGAGTGGAATTGGATGTAAAATTACATTCGTTAGTTTGCTTCATGCATTAACAGAGGATGTAACAGAATTTAGTGCACTGCAAAGACCTTTGTAGCTATCTTCTACGTTGTTTGTCCCAGCCATTACTACTACAAAGTCTTTGTAACTGCAGCCTTGGTTCAATTTATCCATGTTTTTAGTCACTTCTTCGATAAGAGCTTTTGGCTTGATTATTGCTTCTATACTGTAAGAAGAACTCAATTTCTCTGTTAACATTTTCGAGCAATCTCTGCCTTGACTATCACACAAAAGTAGAATCTTACAATTATTGTCCTGTTTACATTTCGAAACACTGTTCAATGTGTTGCTTATCTGCGTGTTTGATGCACATATTTTAGTTTTGATCTGAATGTTGTCTAATTGTACATAACTTTCCAAGCTTAACACGTCAATCTTATTGGAAAGCTTCACTTCGAGATCCATTGTCTTCTTTGATGTATGTTCTCTGTGTGTGTGTGTGAGAGAGAGAGAGAGAGAGAGAGAATGTACTGTCTGTCTGCGTACAGACTATTTTTGACTTATCCCATATCATTTGTACTTTGTACTATGTATGATGCTAAGGGACCAATAAATACAAATACAAAAAACGCTACGCCGGCCATTAACATGTGTCCATTTATCACAGTTTGCTTCCGCAACTACAGGATGAGTTAAATATTTCACTTTATCCTTAATATCATTTACTTCTTCCTTAAGAAGTCTAATGATTTCATCTTGACTTGAAATAATCTCTTTAAGGTGCTGAATTGTGTGTTGCTTTTCATGTGGTTTCGTGTCTGAACTGCCGGTCAATCGACATAATACATTATTTCTGAGTGAACAGCATGCGTCCTTTCAAGTCCTTGTTATTATTTCGACTAAATGCATCAAAAGTTACAATGAAATGTTCACGGGTGTATAGCCGAATTGTGTTGTAAAAACATCATACATCGACGGCTGCTCCGCCGTCTTCACACGTGTGAAATTTCGTGTATTTACAACGCAATCCGGCGATACACCCGTGAGGACGTCATTGCAATCATATGCCGAGAAAGTCTCCTTTCTTACATAACTACAAGATCAATCAAGATCAGGAGACATAATAATTAATCCAACCAAAACAATTCTTGTAAAAATAGGTGAAGTCTCGTAGTTATGCAGTGAAAAAAAGTTATGAGATCTTGTTCTGAGACAAGTCTATTGTACTTCACATTTACCTTGTGAAATAAAATGCTTTCTCTCGGAGTTATCGACCGTAAATGAAAAAAAGTGCTGACTTGGCCACTATGCATACCATGTTTTAAAACTGATATGACTTATTGTAAGGTACATAATATGGCTTAAGACTGAATATTTGCGTTTTTGATTATTTCTTTAAAAATTGGTTTAGATTTTATTAAAATCTAAAGCTGGAAATATTATTAAGACAGGCTAAAAATTTTAATATCATTTTGCCAATTAAAATAATGTTAACTTGTATCATTTAACTTTAAAACTGATTTATTAATTTAATTAACAGATGTTTACTTTTTAATTTGTTAACACTTTAAATACCTATGTTTTAGAAATATTCGTTGAAAAACTGTTGGCGCCAATCCCGCGGGATTGAAAACACTGCGGGATTGTAATTCTTAGTGGCCACCAATTCTGTTCCTTAAATTATTTTCGCAGTCCTATAAATTTATTGCTCATCGTTCCTTGCTCCGGTCATAGTGTTTTTTAAGACGAGTATTTAGCTTCTCCTTTGTTGCTGCTGATTTCTCGTCTATTCGCAACTGCATTTCTACTTTCTCCCTCTCTTGTGTTGTCTTCCTTCCAGCCCCTTCAGCCTTCTCACCTCATTATTATCATCTGTTCTTTTCTTTATGTTTTGTTCTTTTAACTAACGTTTGTCCCTGCTTTCCTGCTATCTCCTTGAACTGATACTATTCTGGTAAGTGACAGTGCAAAACTAGGACAGACGGTAAACCGCCGTATAATATTCCTACAATTTGGTTTCAAATTGGTGTTTGCTTTCAGGAGCATTCATAGCACACACAAAGCATTTCATTTCATTTCATTTCATTTCATTTATTCACCATATGATACATTTCCATGTATATTGGTTTTGTCATTTTAAATTTTTATACATAATGTGAACAATTTGGATATTCAACTATAAATTTAAGGCATATAGAAATATACATAAGATTTGTACAATTTTTCTGTAACTACTAATTTAATAGACACAGGTGTTTTACATAATTTGACTACTTTAAATAGTCTTCTACGGAGTAATAAGCATTTTTTACTAGATACATTTTTAGCCTTTTCTTAAAAAGATCTGGGTTTTTTTCTCCCTTAATTTCTACTGGCAGTTTGTTATACAATTTCACTCCCTTGTGGAAAAAACTATTTAGAGTTTTACTTTTTAATTTCCTCTCGATGTGTAGATCATTTTTTGACCTTGTGGAATATGTATGGACGGAACTGTTTGTGGTGAAGTCTTGTAAGTTATTTTTTATATACATTATAGAATTGAAGATATAACAGGATGGAACAGTCAGGATACCTAATTTTCTAAATATGTCCTTACAATGGGTTCTCCTTGAAGTTTTTGCTATTATCCTGACAGACCATTTTTGTAATTTGAAAATAGTATTTACATTTTGTTTGCTTGAAGCCCAGAAAATGATTCCATAGGATATTATGGAATGAATGTTTGCAAAGTATATTATTTTGAGGCAATCATCATTGCATACAGGAGTTAGAATTCTAAGTGCAAAACAGGTTGTGGATATTTTCTTTCCCAAAATTTGTACATGTTCATTCCACTTTAATTTATGATCAATGGTCATTCCCAGAAACTTTGTATTTGCAACACACACAATGTGTTCATTGTTCAGTTTTAAGTCTATCTGTTGAACACTGCTAAGTGAACTGACTTTGATGCTGCTTGTCTTATTTATATTGAGGGTCAATTTATTATTTTGGGACCAGTTTAAGACTTCTATAAGAGCTGCGTTTCCTTTAGCCTGGAGTTCATCAACTGAGGGATCACTGATGATGATGTTACTGTCATCCGCAATAAAATTTTATCCCTGTGACTGATACTGGATATAAAATCATTTACATAAATTAGAAATAATATGGGGCCTAAAATACTTCCCTGTGGGACACCTATATTTACAGATCTTGGTTCAGACAGGAACTTACATAAAATATTTGAGTTTTCCGGGATAGCAGAGATTTCAACTTTTTGTATTCTGTTGGTTAAATATGACTGGAACCAGGATTTTGCACTACCCCTTATACCTATTGCTTCTAGTTTTTGCATGAGGATGTTGTGGTCGACAGTATCAAAGGCTTTTGAAAAGTCTAGGAATAGACTTGCTGCATGATTACCTCTGTCAAGAGCTTCAAGTACATTTTTTGTGAACTGTGCTATTGCTGATGTTGTTCCTTTTCCTGCCTGAAAACCAAACTGAGATTTGCTAAGGATATTATATTTGCTCAGGAAGCTGGTTAACCTATCTTTCATAAGTGATTCAAAAATTTTGGAGAAAGATGACAGTATAGAAATTGGGCGGTAATTTTCCACATGTTCATTACTTCCATTTTTTAAAATAGGTAGGACCTTTGCAAATTTTAGGTAGTCAGGAAATACACCAGTTGTGAAAGACTCATTTATTATGTGCGCTAATGGGGCTCGGAGGATATGTATACATTGCTTTATTAGAAACATGGGCACCTCATCCAATCCTGTTGATTTTTTATTTTTTAGTCTGAGGACTGTTTTTTCCACCTCTTCCTCTGTTACTGGGTTTAGGACCATAGAATTTACTGAGATAGAACAATTTTTATATGTTTAGATTATTTGAAAATTTAGTCTGAAGTTTTGCAGCTATGCTAGAGAAGTAATTGTTTACATAGTTTGCTATTTCTGTTGGGTCACTATCTGGCATAGTGTCACAGATTTTTACTGGGCAGGAGTTTAGTTTCTTTTTGGTTTTCCCTGTTTCCCTTCTTACTACATCCCAAACAGCTTTTGATTTATTGCTTGAATTTATAATTTTCCTGTTATTGTAGTTTTTCTTGGCCTCTGCTAGGACTTTACGATACACTTTTTTGTAAGTTCTACTGATAAGCTAGGAAAGACTGGCTGGTGTGTTCATTACTTTTCATATACATTTTCCTGAGATTTTGGGATGAAATTTTTATTCCATTTGTAATCCACTTGTTTTTATTTTGATCAGAAGTTGAGAGTACTTTGGGGAACTTTTCTTCAAAATTTAATTTAAAAAAAGATGCAAATTTTTTGTATTTTTCATTTACATTTGGTTTGGTGTAAATCTCTTCCCATGGCTGGCCTAATAGGTCATCTAAGAATTCATAAACCTTGGCTTTTGGAAATCTACAGGATGTACATTTTTGGCTTGAGTTGTTCATGAACTACCAGATTTAAATTTATAATTTGACAATGGTGGTCAGATAGACCTAGGTTTTCTACAGTTACATCACAATAATTTACATCCAGGTTTGTTAGGACATGATCAATAATGGATTCAGAATTAAGTGTAATTCTAGTTGCATTTTCTACCAGGGAGGAAATACCATATGAATACAGAATATTTAGCAAATCTATCGTACTCTTATCTTTGATTTTAGTATTTATGTTTATATCACCACAAATTAAGATTTTAGTTTTCCTAGTATGCACTTTATCT
Source organism: Vandiemenella viatica (assembly GCA_031002005.1). NCBI lineage: Eukaryota > Metazoa > Arthropoda > Insecta > Orthoptera > Morabidae > Vandiemenella > Vandiemenella viatica. The sequence goes on from JARYHS010006851.1 coordinate 619,643, forward strand.
AAGATCAACCTTAATTTTGTGAAGAATATGGCAATATCTGAGTTTGGTGACCTATATATACATATGATTACAACTTTGGTAACCGAGTCTTCCACAGTAATCTCTATTGCACAAGCTTCAAAGTTTTTATCCCCATTTAGGGACATAAGGTCAGTTCTATTTCTAAAATTTACACCAGATTTTATAAATATACAAGAACCACCACATTTTACTTTTGTTCGGCAGTAATAACTTGCCATTTCATAACCATCTAAATCAACATAATTAATTTCATTTGAATTACACCAGTTTTCTGTTAGACACAATACTAATGGTTTTTTTGAGGTCACTGATACATTTAGCTCATTTATTTTGTTACGAACACACTGAACATTTTGGTGAAGAACAGATATTTGAGTAGACAGCTTTCTAGTTTTTTTCCTCTTTTCCTTTGAGGCTAACTGGTGAGGTTTGTTTTGCACTTGTGGATCGCAGGTGCTTACCTGTGGACTTGAAGTGAGGTGGGTATCATTGTTCAGATCAGATGAGTTACCATCTTCTTTGAGTGGGTTGTGAGAATATCTCACTAAGGATGTTTGTGTTTCCCCAGGCTGAACCATAAAAATTTTTCATCTTTTGGTGTTGACACTTTCTGTCTGGTACTGGATCTTCTAGTAGACGATTGGGTTGCCACTTTTACTGTTGAGTCGTCTTGGGTTAGTACTGTGTGTCTATTAAGTTCCTCTTTAGTTTTCACTGCTTTTTGGGTTGTTTTATATCTGTGCATATGTTTCTTTAGGCTGCAGAATAGAGCATGTCATATTTTCAGGTAATGTCATTTTTGTTTGGCATACTTCTGTTGGTTCTTTTATCTCGATTTTTGAGTGCTGCGAATTATTACATTTTGTTTTTATATGGTACAGTATCTGTTTGGCTAAAGCTGCTTTGCCTTTAATGTTCCTATGCATCCCATGTCTAGTAAATTCTTCTCGATGGCAGTCTACATTTACAAATTCGACATTTGGATAGGCTTTACATATTTTTTGATACTTTCTATTTGTGGTCTCTATTTCTTCGTTTACACAAGATGATGGTATTAGGTCATATCGATGAGGAATGCTAGTGACATAAACATTTATATCGGTCATCAGATTTAATGTTTCAACTAAAGATCTGGTTGCTTGTTTGGCTTCATTTTTGTAAACATCGTTTTCACCGCCTATTATCACACAGCTGTCGCCAAGGTTTAAGTCCCACATATTTTTAAAGTTTTTTACTATTTCCCGCAATGGAGCTCCGGGCTTTACTATACCACTGACTCTGAAATTTGGATCCATTTCAGTAATAATTTCTGCGAGGCCGCGTCCATGGCTGGAAGCAAGTAAACAAATGCTATGTTTTTTCTTTTCTCGACGATTTACACTGTTCACACGGTCGAGATGTTTTTGTGATATAGTTTTCGACAGTTCCATTTTTTGCACTTTTTACCTGACCTAGTTTCAAATTCAACTTCGTTATCGAGAATGTGAGATGAGAGAGGTTCAAATTTATTATTTGTTTCCAATTTGAAGCACTGAGTAGTAGTCTTGTTGCGCACACACTTTTTAGGCCTAACAAAGTTATTTGCTGTTGCACTTTCCGAGTCATCTTCTACTATCGCTTTTAAGTTTTTCATTTTTTGTACAAGCACATTTGCAGCATATATGTCATATTGCAATGCTTCGATCACTGATTCTGCTTTTCCCTCGAAGTAGTTTTCCACTGCTTCCATGCTTCTCTTACAGCTTTTCACACCGCACTCACATTTACCACTCGTTGTTTCCAAGTTTTTTATACATCCTACGTGGATCCATTTCTGAATTACGGAGCACATTCTGATTCCTGTTCTTACTATTTCATTGCACAAAACACACTTTATACAAGATAAATAATTTATTTCCGGAGAACAGCTAATAACCACTTCTATAGGTGCCGCCATCTTAAACATAAACACTAAATAGATAATAGAACAGTAAAACAAAAGCCACCTTGTATTGAATTGGTGAAATTTTGTTGTTGTTTCTGAATATTCAAAATTATGCAGAGCGACTATATATTTATCAGGGAGGACCGCAGACGTCAAGTCGAGGGACGATGTTGGTCAGACACCGCTGCACTGCGCAGCCTATGAGAGGTGACTCCTCCGTGGTGAGAGCGCTGCTGGAGGCCGGGGCGGACAGGACGGCGAGGGACAACGAGGGACGGACGGCGCACGACCTGTGCAGCGGAGAGCTGAGGCAGCTGCTCGAGTAGTTAACAGTGCGTCATCTAACAGACACTGCGAATTAAAATGAGTTTGCAAATATGCGCTATTGTGTTTACAGCCGACACATCATTGTAGAACATCCACTGATCCAACACCAGACAAATGAAAACTCTGTACTCTTTATGCAATAAATATTGTAAGGGAACCAAGACAATAAACAGGATTTAATGTCAACTGAGAATTGGTACGCAAATTTTGTCATTGTATGTGTGAGTTATACGTCGCTGCTTGCAGCCACAGCGGGTCCGCTATCACACTACAGTCACGAGGTGACGCTCTGTATCAGCGTTTTCAGGCTTGGTACAAAACTAGCCTGCGCGCACCGTCGGTCATCATTCTTTACGGAACAGCACGCAGTAATCATTTAGTCGCTTACAGAAGGTAAGACACGCAGCAGCCTCGGTTTACTCTCCAAGTTATTCGGTTTGTCTCCAAAAGTGTCCAGTCTTTGTTATAATATTTTCTAAAGTATTCGGTTGGTTGAAGTTGGATAAAATGACGTAAAGTAGCTCAAACTGCCCCGGTGTAACTTATTCGGTTGATTGAGCTTCCATTGATATGTGTTGGTAGAAGTTGCTGCTAGTTATAAGAATTATTCAGTCGCCGTTGCATTTGAGAGGATATTGTAGGAAGCATTCATTGAAGTAAAGGCAGTAATTATGTAATAACCTTGAGCAGTGAACTCAGTTTAATAATGCAAAGACGTGTCATTTTCTCTTCTTGTCAGTTAGTTCTAATCGGACAAAATGTATGTTAGGATTTTTATATTAAATGGTTTGTAACTTAATCCGCACTGTTTGCTCAATAACACTCGAAGACTAAATAATCCACACCCCACATCGTGCTATTATATATTGTGTTTCAGAATAATATTGGTATTTTGGTAACAGAAGTTAATGTCGTAAAGAAGAGTGAACGGAGCATTATTTCCACGAGGTAAGCAAGTATAAAATCAATCGCAGTTTGGTAATCTCTGCGTAATTAAAGATTACCTGGTTTCAGAACCTGATATAAATTGCTAGAATTAACATCTCCTAGCTAATCATCTTCCCCCCCCCCATTTTTTTGTTTGCAAGTTAAACTTGGATGAAAATCTTTACTAATGTTAGATAATTAATATAATAACAACCACTCTCGGCAAACCCCACTACAATATTTTCATTTTGTTACATCAGAAAATAAAAATATACATCAAAATTAAAAATCCATGGTTGAATTCCAACCCATTCCCATCACCTCTGCGACATCCACATTCAAATCTCTACAAAAAAATAAAAAAATGATTTACAGGGTTGTCCAAAAATTAATTCAACCAAATATATGCCACAGCTGTAGTATTTTTCCTCATGTATGCCGTCATTCTGATACTGTAGTTATTCTATTTATAAAAGCTTATTACTAATTTCTACTTAACTTATTTCACTGAACCTCAAAACCAATATGCCACAGTCACAGCCTAAGAGTTTTTTTTTCCGGGTACTACCAGTGTAGTTACCAAGCACTGTCGTTAGGTATAAATTTACAGTACCCAAACTGGGAAAATAAGGAGTGAAGTTAAAACTTGGCAAACAATTTATCAAGTTGGTAATCCTTCATCTCATAGCCATCTGGATGTATAATAGCAATACACATTTACATTCTCTTAATTTAATAAGGTTTCAATGGGGCATCTTCTCGAAATTCACCCACGAAATTGTATATTTTATTTTGACCTACATGTATTCCAGCAAAAAAGCGGAAAAACGTACCAGATTTCCCTCTCGTCATTGCATATGAACTAGTAATGCTTTATATCAGACAAAATGAAAGTTACCAAAAACATTTTTCTAGCCAAACCGAGAAAGCAAAAAATTAAATAATGCCCGTTTCCACAAGTGAGCATGCTTGAATTTCCCCCTCTCGTGTGAGTGTATAAATGTATTTTTCCTGCAGGTGGTATTTTCGCAATGACTGACGGAGGACAATAAATTAAACAGTACAACTGGTGTAAATAATGAACATAACAATAGCATCGTAGGCTCAATTCTCAAGAAATAGTGTTTTGCTATTATTTGGTACAATTATTTTAATTTTTGTATGAGTAATATAAGTATTATTTATGTGTTTTATGTAGCTAACATATAATGAAATGCGTTTTAGTTGATAAGTTGTTATAAACACCCCTCTTTAAGCACATTCCGAGTTTGATGAAGAGCGGAAGACATTTGGCCGAATCTGTAATGATGGTGTAATTACTGAATCTAGTGGTTTGGATGTCAAAACTTTTTAAATGAATATTAGATTTGTTTTTTTTTTGCCTGTATTTATGTTGTAGATATTAAAATGGTTATTATTTTTTTAAATATTTTACAGACATTTAAGTTACTCTAATTGTTTTTTGTTTATATTTTAATATTTCAAAATATCAGTTTATTTTATTTATTTTCAAGTAATATTTAAGTATGAACTGTAATCATTAATAATAATTTTAATGGTCTTATGATTACAATTATAGCTTCAGTTGCTTATATATATTTCTCCATTTGGTTATAAAGCATACTGTAACTGTTCACTTTTTATTCCAAGTATATTTTTATCATATTTGAAATAAATGTTGTTATAAGTAGATAGTGCATACATTGTTCTAGTAATGTTTTATTTACCTCTTTATTCCAATGACCTTACCTTCCAGTATATCCACATTGGTGATCGGGTACCACGAGACACCATCATAATGCAGGAGAGAGGAAATGCCAATCTATTTTGTTTATTACACACCAAGCAGTTTTATTTTGACAGATTAATAGTGGATTTAACAAATAACATACACAGTGACATGATTGATGTCAACCCTCTTCATAGACTCTGCAGCTATGGGAACATTTGTGATAAAATAAGTTTTTAACAACAATAATAACTGTATTATCAGTAATAGCAATAATGAAGATGGTTATTTTTTAGTAGATCTTAAATAATTACGCACTGTTCACAGAATATATTGAGCTTTTAGCACTAAGGGAGTCAAGTATCAACAACTGAAACAAATCAACACGAGATTCATGTCCAAATTAAATGTTAACTTGCTTTTGTGTATATAGATACTTTTTTTATTAATTCACTTGTTGTTCCAAACCACTGTCGGAAAGAGTATATCTTGAGGAAGAGATTACTTCTACTTGGTCTCTTTTCTGCTTTAATGAAGGGTGCACAAGATATTTCATGAATCCTGTTCAAGGAGTGACTGATGTATGTGGGTGTCAGCTCTGTGTTTAGTTGGCTGTTGCGTACAAGCTGTGACCCTTCACTGATAATCTGCACAACAGAATATTCTTATTCAACGTATTTGCTGTGTCTTGCATATCCTCAAGTGGCTGGCAGGACTAGGTGAAGAGCCTCCAGAGAGTATACAAGGAGTCTATTGGTGATGAGGCATGGACAGATATTGGAGTAAGAATTAGGGGGAGTAGCATAAAAGAGAAAAGATGAGCAGGACCACAAAGGTGGTACTCATTTCCAAGCAAAGGAGCATGGAAAGATTTTCTTCTGTTGCTTAGGGTAAGGGATTAGTTTAAATTATCAAGAGAATTGATCAATAATTTACAAAAAGAGCTATAACAATTGAATAGTTGAAAATTACTAGAGTGCAAAAGTAAGTGGGAAAAAGAAAGGGAAAAAATAAGTAAGTGGGAAAAAAGAAAGGGAAAAAATAAGTGAGTAGGAAAATTGCCACCAGAGCAAGCACCTCCATTCAATTAAATTAAATATTAGTAAAAGTACGTAGTTTCATTAATAAATAATAATTATGAGTATGTTGTATACAACTTGAGTAGTCTGTTGTAGCCTTGGTTATTGTATTATTAATGTATACAAGCTACATTAACTGCAGATCAAAGACCAACTCTGAGGTGTCCTCACTGGTCATTTGGATTCTATGGTGTGTTGTTTCACAATGTCGTCTTACTGTAGTTTCTTCTATGGTCACCTTAGTGTAAATATTTTTGACTAATATTTGCCACGGTTTAAAGATATGCACAACTGATTGTGTCAGTAGCGGCTCATTGTTAAAGGCTCAGAGGCGGTGCTGTCCCAAAAGATATATTAAAATATGTTTTTAAATAGAGTAATACAGAATTTAAATTAACAGGAAGCATTTCGATAATGTTCCACACAGGTTTAAACACTGTCAGTCAATATTTTTAGAACTGTCGATATAACGGAATGTTTCTGAAATGAGTAGTATTTTTAAGGATGCACCTTGGAATGCTGTTACACTGAATGTAGCAGAGGATTATGGACGTGGCTTTACGTAGTATAGCTTATGTGCTTGTAGTTGGCACAGCTTGTAGAGGCTACAGCAGTTGTACCAACCCCATCATGTTTTTCTTGTAACGGTAGTTACACTGTAGGGAAATCAGAGAGGTTGAACTTCCACTCTCGAATCCTGTCTCTGTATCTCCAGTTTATGCTTTCATGCATCATTAACTGACATTAAATATTTATGTTTTGGCGATTGGTCATTGTATCAAGCATAGTACAGGTACATAAGTTTGTAAACATTCCGCTAGAGTGCTCTAGAATACGGTCATATAAGTTTCATCATTTAGTGAGAATTTGTCGAACGATTAGATTAAAGAAGCACGAAAAATGTATCATTATCTAAATTGCTAATGGTGTTTGCATGAGAAAGCGTGTTATTGGAAGTATTTTTGTGTGTTGTGCGGTTGAGCCTTCCTCAGTATAAAAACCACAAGCCACCATGAATTGTTTATACCTTGCACATTGCAGTAGAGGTAATTGGAAGCATTGGTATATGTGAATAAGTGTACTGTTCAAAATGGGCCCTTTTAGCACTGGAAATCCTACTGTTATTTTTAGTGCAATGGATATTTTTCTGCCCATTTCTGAGCAGAATATTGTTATCACAAAAAATTTCTATAGTTCTAAGCAGCCATTTAATACATTTTTGTAGCAATGGGTTATCCAATTATTCGCTCCAATATTCTTATTAGCAGTGACTAATAAAGCATGGTGAGAAATCATTATTGATCATTATTTGTTTTGTAATAGAAGTGTTATTAACTAGATTTATTATATACTATAACGTACACAGAAAAACTGATTACTATCAAAATAAAGTTATATTAACTAAGAAACATTACTGTGTCTGCGTTAAATTCATTTTGAGCAAGTGAAAAAATTCTTTTGTATTCGCAGTTAGATGCTAATTAGTGAAATTTCTTTAAGTTGCTGTTCAAACACAAAACTAGTTAAACTTGGAGATTTTCTTCTTTTATATTCTGCTTCACACTGACAAAAGGCTCACCTGGTAAGGTTTTCTTAATTTTTGAAAGCAGTCCAGAAAATGTTTGGAGTTAATTTTCCAAAAATAATAGTACAGAAGTTGTTAAAAAAATACTTGAAATTAACTGCGAATTCTAATAAAATGATGTCACAGCTGCCTTTAAATAAGAACATGAATGTACTGTAAGCAATTGTGGCAGGGCAGAATTTTGAATAAAATTGAAGCTATTGAAACTATTGATGAAAAGCAAAAATCACACCACACTGGTTTCAAAAGAAACCTTCCTCAAGTCTATATGGTTTCAGATTTTTAAATATATATTTTTTTATTCTAGGCCCCTGAAAAACTATAAAAAAAACGATAAAATGTGTTCCATTTGTGAACATCTTAATTTCTATTCAAGTAGAGTGCCCTTCACTGCTGTGGCAATAGTACAGAAATTTTGGTTCTAAATATAGTCTTGCCCGTTTTAGAATCAATGGACTAAATATAGGGGCATTTGCCTAGCAAGTGAATCATGCTTATCTACTTCCACAGTAAGCTTATAGAAAATTAAATAATAACATGCTAATCCCGAAACTATATGTTTCAATAAATACTTTGTTGATCCATGATGTCTGGGCAAACATACAGGGAACATTTCATCTATCTGGCTGTTTGTATCATTTTACGCAGAGGCCAAAGAAATTACAATTTTTTATTTGTTGATAAACTTGCATCAAACATGCCTCAAAATCTCGTGATCTACCTCTCACGAGGTGATGAATAAACATCGGTAAGATGTGGATTAAATAATGTGATCAGGCATCACGGTCAGTGATGTTTTCGATGTAGACTAGATTTAGAGACATGTCATCAACAGAGAGACACTACAGATGGGAAGTGAGTGATTTAGAATCCAACGACTGTATCTCAAACAGCACACTTGTGCTACTGTATTGCATTTCTCGCAAATAAAACATTAACGCTTTAGGAGCTATTTCTAAAAACCAGAGAAATCACCGACCAATGATGGTTTAAATTTTAAACTAAATTCCTTAGAAAATATATTTTTCTTCTGGAATCATCCCTAGAAAATAGAGTATACAGCTTGATTTTGTGTGTTACATATAAACTGGGATTACAGTTACGGGCAGCCAAATAAAATTTGGCACCATATGTTAGGAGTAGCAAAAATCAATCTCGACCGTTAAAAGTACTCGTTATAAACTGTAGAAGTGTTTGTAATAAGCAGCCTGAGCTTGAAAGCGTTATTAGTAACACAGAAGCTGATATTGTATTAGGTACTGAAAGCTGGTTAAAACCTGATATAAGTTCAGCAGAAATTTTTAACCATAGCATGAATGTTTTCCGTAAGGATAGGTTACAGTCAAATGGAGGTGGGTATTTATAGCTGTTCGTAAACACCTGTCGTGTAACGAAATAAATATTGATATGGTCTGTGAAATCATATGGATTAGACTAAAAGTAGCTAGGACAAAACTTGTAATAGGGTCTTTCTATCGTCCACCAGATGCAGATGTAGGTGTTGCTGAGGCCTTAAGAAATAACGTAAGTAATATAGCTCGTCAATTTCCGGATCATGGAATAATACTAGGAGGCGACTTCAACTTGCCGTATATTGACTGGAGTAATTACGCCCACGTTACTGGTGGCAGGGATAAAATATCCTGTGAGATTATTCTTGACCTTTTCTCAGATCTTAATCTTGAGCAGCTCGTCACTGAACCAACGCGGTATAACGAAAACATTTTAGATATTCTCGTTACAAATAGGCCTAAATTATTTACGGACATTTCTACCACCACGGGAATAAGTGATCATAAAGCTGTAATTGCTACAGTAAAATTAACAGTCACGCGCAAAAAAAAAAAAAAAGGGTCGTTTACAGGTTCGAAAAGGCCCCAAAGGAGAGTTTAAGAACGTTTTTGAGGGATAAAACATTACCTTTATAGAAGGAAGAGGTTTGGTTGAAGAGATGTGGCTTTGATTCATAAATATAGTCAGGGAAGGTGTGACTTACATATACTGAAAAAGACAATCAGGGACGGGAACGATCCCCCGTGGTATACGCGTGAAGTTAAAAGGTTACTTAAAAAGCAAAGGAAGATTCATGCACGCTCAAGAAGGACGGTGTATAGGAGTGATTTAGAAAAGCTAGCTGAGACAAGAGGACAGGTCAAGAATGCGATGCGCGAGGCCTTAAATGACTTTCGATGCAACTCACTTTCCAAGAGCCTCATTGAAAATCCAAAGCAATTTTGATCGTATGAAAAAAAAGTGGTTGTGACAACAATATGCCAGTTCTACTACAAGACGGTCGGGAAGTTGATGACAGCCGCGACAAGGCTACCGTATTTAACGCCGAACTTAAAAATTCCTTCACCGATGAAAACATGGAAAACATTCCCGTTTTTCCACGGCGTGTTGAATTTGAGATGGATCCAGTACAAATTGATAGTGTAGGTATCATAAAGCAATTAAAGCTTCTGAAGGGGGGAAAGCGCCGGGTCCCGATGGTATACCAGTAAGAGTATTTTCGGAATACGCGGAAGAAATAGAACCATTTCTGTCAGATATATTTCGTAAATCTTTAGAGGAAAGAAAAGTACCTTCTGAATGGAAAATTGCGCAGGTGATTCCCGTTTTTAAGAAAAGAGATCGGAGATATCCTAGGAATTAGCGACCGATATGGCTAACATCTGTTTGCAGTACAATTCTGGAGCATGTCATATGCTCTAACGTTATGAAGGGATTGATTGACACATTAGAGAAGAGCCGTCGATTCGTGACTGCTAGTTACAGTCCTTACGTAAGTGTCACAGAGCTGATTCGTGGGTTGGGCTGGGAATGTTTGGTGGACAGACGACGTCATTTTTGTTTGAATTTGCTGGAGAATATGCGAAAATCTTTAAGTTACGAGTGCAACGAAATACTTCTTCCGCCAACCTATTTAGGTCGCAATGAAAGGAGGGATAAGATTAGAGAAATAAGATGCCGTAATGATTCATTTATGTATTCCTTCTTTCCTCGATCTGTTCGGGATTGGAATGTGCAGAATTAGGATTGGTGCTTAGCACCCTCTGCCACCCACAGTATTTGTGATTTGCAGAGTATAGATGTAGATGTATCGAAATTTGCTTTCCTTAATCCTAAAAGAGGTCAGCAATATTAACACAGCTGTCCTGCCACTAATGACCTTAATGTCGGTGAGGTGTAAAGGCATAAATAAATAATA
>JARYHS010006851.1:631445-653367 GCA_031002005.1 Vandiemenella viatica
CACTGGGTACCTGTATCTCTTGCCTAAGCACTGACGCCATTACAGTCTAATTTTTCCTTGTTTACGTTGTTCACTTAGTGTTTAAGATGCCTCCGATAATCGTGAGTCCGGCCGACTGTGAAGTACGGGGTGTTGTAAGATTTCTTTGTGCTAAAGGCCTAAAACTGATCGATATTCATCGTGAGATCTTTGCAGTTTATGGACAAAATATGATGAGTGATGGAATGGGGACAATGTGGGTGTGAGCATTTAAAGATGGCCGCACAAATGTGCATGATGAACAACGGAGTGGGCGTCCTTCGGTCGTTAATGAAAGTTTGGTGCAGAAAGTAGACAATAAGGTGAGTGTCGCTTTACAATTTCCTCATTGTGTGATGACTTTCCTAATGTTTCTCGTAGTGTTTTGTATGGCATTGTGACCGAGCACTTGAATTACCGAAAATTGTGCTCATGTTGGGTACCGAAAATGTTAATGGATGTGCACAAAACCAAACGTTTATGTAGTACATTGACTTTCTTTGAGTGGTACCACAACAATGGGGATGATTTCTTAAGCCAATTTGTTACGGGCAATGAGACATGGGTGGCCTATGTCACACCTGAATCAAAGTAACAGTCCATGGAATAGCGACATTCAGATTCACCCAAAAAAGTGAAGTTCAAGCAAACGATTTCTGCCCGGAATATCACGTGCACAGTTTTTAGGGATAGAAAAGGATTATTGCTTGTGGAATTTCTGCCTTGTAATGAGACAATCAATGCAGCAGCTTATTATGAGACATTAAACAATCTGCGCCGTTCAATCCAGAACAAAAGATGTCTCAAGTTGAGCAAGGGCATCGTTTTGCTGTATGACAATGCCCGTCCACATGTGGCTAATCAGACCAAAGATCTCATCACATCTTTTCGATGGGAAACTCTAGATCATCCTCTGTACAGCCCTGATCTGGCGCCCAGTGACTACCATCTGTTCCTGTACTTGAAGAAACACCTGGGCTGGTCAGCGTCTTGAAGATGATAACGAAGTCAAAACAGTTGTGATGCAGTGGTTAACAAGTCAGGTGGCAGACTTCTATGAGGAGGGTTTCCAAAAACTGGTACTACATTATAACAAGTGCCTCAATATTGAAGGGAATTATGTAGAAAAGTAGAGTAAGGTGCAGGCTTTCATGTAAAAATAAAATTATTGATATATTTGCACAATTTTTTAAATTTCAAAATGGTACTTACTTTAAAAACATGCCTCGTAATTTAACGTATATTCATAAATGCGAAATGTAAGCAGTTGATGAAATTACACTCAAAGAATTTAAAATTAAAAAAAACAGGAAGGAGAAAATATGTAAATGCATATGTAGGAAAATTTTTGCTGTAGTGTGTTTTCCATTGTATTTAAATTAAAGAATACCAGAAGTAGGTTAGCCGCTATTAAACACACTGTAGCTCTGTACAAGACCTATTAACAGTTTGTTATGTTTAATTGTTACTATAGTAGTTGAACTGCAATTCGATTAGTTCCACTGGAAGAAAAGTCAGACCGTATTATGTCTGAAGTAAGGAGAAATACTCTGTGATACTTTAAATAGAAGTAGACAATGGGGAGCTACAGTTCTAAGATGATTCAGTTCCATCAGATTGTAGCTGTAAGTCTTAACTGACTGCATTACATGCCAATAACAATTGGTATGTGCGTGGAGGCTTTCCCGGCGTACTGAAGCAATGTAGTCTTCACGGGTGTGTTTGGTTAAAATGTTATAAGTGTAATATTGGACCCATATAAGTTAGCGAGTTGTAGAATTGTTTTCCTCATTTTACTGATCCTCAGATTCAAAAGAGTTGAAGAATTCTGGCCTAGTATATTTCTTTTGGTAAATATTATATTCCTAATTTGATAGCTTATTGTCCTCTGTCAGTCACTGCGAAAATACCGCCTGCCGGAAAAATACATTTATAGGCACTCAGACGAGAGGGGAAAATTCAAGCATGCTCACTTGTGGAAACTGGGCATTATTTAATTTTTTGCTTTCTTGGTTTGGCTAGAAATCTTTTTTTTGAAACTTTCATTTTGTCTGATATAAAGCATTACTAGTTCATATGCAATGACGAGATGGATATCTGGTACGTTTTTAGCTTTTTTTGCTGGAATACATGTAGGTCAGAATGAAATATACAATTTCGAGATGTTGCTCCATTGAAACCTTATTAAATTAAGAGAATGTAAATGTGTATTGCTATTATACATCCAGATGGCTATGAGATGAAGGATTACCGACTTGATAGATTGTTTGCCAAGTTTTAACTTCACTCCTGATTTTCCCAGTTTCAGGGTACTGTAAATTTATACCTAACCACAGTGCTTGGTAACTACACTGGTAGTACCTGGAAAAAAAAACTCTTAGGCTGTGACTGTGGCATATTGGTTTTGAAGTTCAGTGAAACAAGTTAAGTAGAAATTAGTAATAAGCTTTTATAAACAGAATAATTACAGTATCAGAATGATGGCTTACATGAGGAAAAATACTACAGCTGTGGCATATATTTGGTTGAATTAATTTTTGGACAACCCTGTAGATATATATATTTTTTTTTTTTTTTTTTTTTTTTTTTTTTTGTAGAGATTTGAATGTGGATGACGCAGAGGTGATGGGAATGGGTTGGTATTCAACCATGGATTTTTAATTTTGATGTATATTTTATTTTCTGATGTAACAAAATGAAGATATTGTAGTGGGGTTTGCCGAGAGTGGTTGTTATTATATTAATTATCCAACATTAGTAAAGATTTTCATCCAAGTTTAACTTGCAACCAAAAAAATGGGGGGGGGGAAGATGATTAGCTAGGAGATGTTAATTCTAGCAATTTATATCAGGTTCTGAAACCAGGTAATCTTTGATTACGCAGAGATTACCAAACTGCGATTGATTTTATACTTGCTTACCTCGTGGAAATAATGCTCCGTTCACTCTTCTTTACGACATAACTTCTGTTACCAAATTAACAATATTATTCTGAAACACAATATATAATAGCAGGATGTGGGGTGTGGATTCTTTAGTCTTCGAGTGTTATTGAGACCAAACAGTGCGGATTAAGTTACAAACCATTTAATATAAAAATCCTAACATACATTTTGTCCGATTAGAACTAACTGACAAGAAGAGAAAATGACACGTCTTTGCATTATTAAACTGAGTTCACTGCTCAAGGTTATCACATAATTACTGCCTTTACTTCAACGAATGCTCAAATGCAACGGCGACTGAATAATTCTTATAACTAGCGGCAACTTCTACCAACACATATGAATGGAAGCTCAATCAACCGAATAAGTTACACCGGGGCAGTTTGAGCTACTTTACGTCATATTATCCAACTTCAAACCAACCGAATACTTTAGAAAATATTATAACAAAGACTGAACACTTTTGGAGACAAACCGAATAACTTGGAGAGTAAACCGAGGCTGCGGCGTGTCTTACCTTCTGTAAGCGACTACACGATTACTGCGTGCTGTTCCGTAAAGAATGAAGACCGACTGGTGCGCGCAGGCTAGTTTTGTACCAAGCCTGAAAACGCTGATGCAGAGCGTCACCTCGTGACTGTAGCGTGATAGCGAACCCGCTGTGGCTGCAAGCAGCGACGTATAACTCACACATATAATGACAAAATTTACGTACCAATTCTCAGTTGACATTAAATCCTGTTTATTGTCTTGGTTCCCTTACAATATTTATTGCATAGAGAGTACAGATTTTTCATTTGTCTGGTGTTGGATCAGTGGATGTTCTACAATGATGTATCGGCTGTAAACACAATACCGCATATTTGGAAACTCTTTTAATTCGCAGTGTGTGTTAGATGACGCACTGTTTCTACTTGAGCAGCTGCCTCAGCTCTCCGCTGCTCAGGTCGTGCGCCGTCCGTCCCTCTTTGTTCCTCGCCGTCCTGTCCGCCCCGGCCTCCAGCAGCGCTCTCACCACGGCGGAGTCACCCTCATAGGCTGCGTAGTGCAGTGGCGTCTGACCAACATCGTCCCTCGAGTTGACGTCTGTGGTCTCCCTGATAAATATCTAGTCGCTCTGCATAATTTTGAATATTCAGAAACAACAACAAAATTTCACCAATTCAATACAAGGTGGCTTTTGTTTTACTGTTCTATTATCTATTTAGTGCTTTGTGTCTGCTATGAATGCTCCTGAAAGCAAACACCAATTTGAAACCAAATTGTAGGAATATTATACGGCGGTTTACCGTCTGTCGGTAGTTTTGCACTGTCACTTACCCGAATAGTATCAGTTCAAGGAGATAGCAGGAAAGCAGGGACAAACGTTAGTTAAAAGAACAAAACATAAAGAAAAGAACAGATGATAATAATGAGGTGAGTAAGGCTGAAGGGGCTGGAAGTAAGACAACACAAGAGAGGGAGAAAGTAGAAATGCAGTTGCGCACACTTCGAACAAATAGACGAGAAATCAGCAGCAACAAAGGAGAAGCTAAACACTCGTCTTAAAAAACACTATGACCGGAGCAAGGAACGATGAGCAATAAATTTATAGGACTGCGAAAATAATTTAAGGAACAGAATTGGTGGCCACTAAGAATTACAATCCCGCAGTGTTTTCAATCCCGCGGGATTGGCGCCAACAGTTTTTCAACGAATATTTCTAAAACATAGGTATTTAAAGTGTTAACAAATTAAAAAGTAAACATCTGTTAATTAAATTAATAAATCAATTTTAAAGTTAAATGATACAAGTTAACATTATTTTAATCGGCAAAATGATATTAAAATTTTTAGCCTGTCTTAAGAATATTTCGAGCTTTACATTTTAATAAAATCTAAACCAGTTTTTAAATAAATAATCAAAAATGCAAAATATTCAGTCTTAAGTCATATTATGTACCTTACAATAAGTCATATCACTTTTAAAACATGGTATGCATAGTGGCCAAGTCATCAGAGTTTTTTTTTTTAATTAACGATCTTAACACCGAGAGAAAGCATTTTATTTAACAAAGTTAATGTAGGGTACAATAGACTTGTCTCAGAACAAGATCTCATAACTTTTTGTCACTGCATAACCACGAGACTTCACCTATTTTTACAAGAATTGTTTTGGTGGGATTCATTATTATGTCTCCTGATCTTGATTGATCTTGTAGTTATGTAAGAAAGGAGACTTTCTCGGCATATGATTGCAATGACGTCCTCACGGGTGTATCGCCGGATTGCGTTGTAAATACACGAAATTTCACACGTGTGAAGACGGCGGAGCAGCCGTCGAAGTATGATGTTTTTACAACACAATTCGGCGATACACCCGTGAATATTTCATTATAACTTTTGATTGCATTTAGTCGAAATAATAACAAGGAGTTGAAAGGACGCATGCTATTCACTCAGAAATAATGTATTGTGGCGATTGACCGGCAGTGCAGACACGAAACCACATGAAAAGTAACACACAATTCAGCACCTTAAAGAGATTATTCCTAAGTCAAGATGAAATCGTTAACTTCTTAAGGAAGAAATAAATGATATTAAGGATAAAGTGAAGTATTTAACTCATCCTTTAGTTGCGGAAGCAAACTGTGAGAAATGGACACATGTTAATGGCCGGCGTAGCGTTTTTTGTATTTGTATTTATTGGTCCCATAGCATCATACATAGTACAAAGTACAAATGATAAGGGATAAGTCAAAAATTGTCTGTACGCAGACAGACAGTACATTCTCTTCTCTCTCTCTCTCTCTCTCTCACACACACACACACACAGAACATACATCAAAGAAGACAATGGATCTCGCAGTGAAGCTTTCCAATAAGTTTGACGTGTTAAGCTTGTAAAGTGATGTGCAGTTAGATAAAATTCAGATCAAAACTAAAAGATGTGCATCAAACATGCAGAAAAGCAACACATTGAACAGTGTTTCGAAATGTAAACAGGACAATAATTGTAAGATTCTACTTTTGTGTGATAGTCAAGGCAGATATTGCTCGAAAATGTTAAGAGAGAAATTGGGTTCTTCTTACAGTATAGAAGCAATAATCAAGCCAAAAGCTCCTATCGAAGAAGTGACTAAAAACATTGATAAATTGAGCCAAGGCTGCAGTTACAAAGACTTTGTAGTAGTAATGGCTGGGACAAACAACGTAGAAGATAGCTATAAAGGTCTTTGCAGTGCACTAAATTCTGTTACATCCTCTGTTAATGCATGAAGCAAACTAACGAATGTAATTTTACATCCAATTCCACTCAGATATGATGTCCCAAATGTAAACTAGAAAATTATATCAGCTAATAAGTACTTCTGGAAGTCCATCAACTCAAGAAAAAATCTCAACAGTGATCGAGTCAGTATTAATTTTGAGATTGAAAGATTGAACAGAAGACAATTTACAAGTCATGGGCTGCACATGAACAAATTTGGAAAAGAACATGTATGCAACAGAATTGTGGAGTTAATTAAACAAAATCAGAATGTATACAAGAAGGAAACTTGCAAGAAGCAAATGAAACAAACTTTACTAGACAGTTGGGTTTATAGAAAACCAAAGGACAGTGACAACTTCATTGTATCCTCCAAATCAAAATCATATAGGGCAAATGAATGCTGAAACACAACCTCTTCAAGAACATGTGAATAAAGTATGTGACCATCCAGAAGAAGGAAAATCAGTGAATGAAGCAATCAACATAGAAGATATTTTTTTTAGGGTACGGTAAGTGAATCATTAGAAATGCCATTAGAAATCAACAAGGGACCCCAAAGTTTTTTTTTATGAAAAACCAAGCAATTTTGAACTGTTTATCCTGCATCATAATGTTCAATCACTTACCAATAAGTTAAGCATAATTGGAAGTACTACTCCAGTATAGGCTAAATCTTGATGTAATATGTATCACGGAACACTGGTTAAGTGGTGATGAAATGAATTTGGTTTCATTACCAGGATACAAACTAGCCAGCTGTTTCTGTAGAAAAACTTCTAAACATGGAAGTACTGCTATTTTTGTCAAGCAACACATTCAATGTCAAAATATCTTAAAATGCATTAAACTCTCTGTAGAGAAGAATTTTGAAGATTGTGCAACTCTTTTGCTTCAAACCAACATAGTAGTTATAAATATCTATAGACCACCAGATGGAAAATTGCCAACTTTCCTTACACAATTGGAGTCATTATTAAATAATGTGGCTGCACCCAATAAAACATTAGTGCTTTGTGGTGATTTCAATATTAACTTCCTCCAAGACAGTAATGAAAAATCAGATTTATTGAATAAGGTCAAATCCTTCAACTTAAAACCAAAAATAGACTCCCCAACCAGGATATCAAACTACCATAATACTCTTCTTGACCAGGTGTTTGTAACAGAGACAAGTCTCTTCTCAAAAGGGGAAGTAATAAGTATGGGCTACAGTGACCATAAAGTGCAACTCATATTACTGAAGATAAAAAAAGTAAAAACACAAATTGTAAAAATATTGTTTATCGGAGAAATTTTTGTGAGGGTAACATACGCATGTTTAACTTACTCCTATCAAATGAATACTGGAAAGATGTCTAGGATCAAATAGATGCAAATGACATCTTAATGTATTTCACAGTACTTTACTACACTACTTCAACCTGGCTTTTCCCAAAAGAGGAAATTTGTGGCAGAAAGAGCTAGTAAAAACTGGGTTACCACAGGCATAAAAATATCGGGAGAAAGAAACTGTTTCTTACAGAATTACTTTAAACAAAACCAAGTGAATCAAAATTTTTCAAACTACGTTAAAAACTATAAGAAAATTTATAAAAGGTAATTCGACAAGCAAAAATTATGGCAAATGATAATTATATAAAAAACTCTTCCAACAAACCAAAGCAATGTGGACATATTATTAGACAACAAACTGAAAGTACAAAAACTGAACGAAAGAACATCAAATTATGTAGCTGATAATTCAATAATTAATGACCCCAAAGTTATAGCTGAAGAATTCAATAAATATATTTACTTCTTTGGCTGAAAAATTAATTAAAACGAACTGCAGTAAGCAAACTAAAGATGTTCCCAGTATTTCCACAATATCTAGTACCACAATTGTATCTAACTGAAATGAACCCTGATGAAATTAAGAAAATCATAATGACATTAAAAAATAGTTATTCATGTGGACTAGATGAGGTCCCAGATTTCATATTGAAAACCTGTTCTAATTATGTAGCTGCCCCTCTGGCAAAAATTTTCAACATATCTGTACAAACTGGAACTTTTCCAGAAGTACTCAAAACTGCAATAGTGACTCCACTGTTAAAAAAAGGACCTCCTGATCAGTTGGCAAATTATAGACCTGTATACCAATTGAAGTGTTTTAAAAAAATATTAGAAAAACTCTTCCTTGACAGACTCCTTAAGTTTATCAACAAAAATACACCACTTTCTGCCAGGGCCAGCGTCAAAAGTAACAGGGCCCCGCCAGCTAATGAGGGGCCCGATCACCGACTATAAGTTGTTTTTTTTTTTTTTTTTTTTTTTTTTTTTTTTTTTTTGTAACTGCTTTACGTCTCTTTTTAACATCGAGGTGTTTAGAGACGGGAAAGGATGGGGGGCAAGGATGGGGGGCAAGGAATGGGAAGGAATTCGTCCATGGCCTTTTTGAAGGAAGCATCCCGGCATTTGCCTGGAGTGATTTGGGGAAACCATGGAAAATCCAAATCTGGATGCCCGGACGGGGATTCGAACCGCCGTCCTCCCGAATGCGAGGCGAGAATGCAAACCGTTACACCGCCCCGCTCGGTTCCGACTATAGGGACCCTCAGGCCATGAAGCCATTAATACGTCCATTGTCGCGTGGCCATTTTGTAGAGCTAAAAAAAAAGGTCGCTCATTTTATCCCGGGCCCGAAATTCCTAGCGCTGGCCCTGCTTTCTACCCAGCAGCATGGATTCAGGAAAAATAAATCTACTGATACAGCAAAGCTTTGAATTCTTAAATTCAGTTTTAAAAGCTTTGGATGGAAATGATAAGGCTGCAGGTATTTTTCTAGACCTATCAAAGGCATTTGGAAAAAATGGGATAAGAGGGAATGCAAAAAACTGTATAAAATCGTACCTTGAAAACCGTAAACAAAGAGTGTATGTTGACTATGAAACAACATACCAGAAAAATTTACCTCAGATGAACAGTTTGTTAAGTATGGTGTACCCCAAGGTTCGGCGTTAGGACCTATTTTGTTTCTAATTTATATAGATGACCTCACTAGGAATATCGATCCAAAAGATGCAGTTCAGTTTGCAGATGACACAAGTGTTTTACTCACCTCCCGAACATTAAAAATTTAGAATTAACAGCAAATAAAACCATGAGTGAGTTGAAAAACTGGTTTGACGCAAATAATTTAATCTTGAATGAGGAAAAAACAGTGTGTTTGAATTTTTGTTTGCCTCATTCTGCTAACAAAAACAATATTCAAGTAAACATAAGTGAAAAAGATCTAAAAAATGTAAATGAAACCAAATTCTTGGGATTATGGGTACAACAGAACATGAAATGGGATGTTCACATAAGCAAATTAGCTAAAAGACTGTCTGCAGTGTGCTGCGGACTAAGAATTCTTAGGGATACCACTAGTATTAATACAGTAATGCAAGTATACTACGCCCATTTCCACTCACTGGTCAGATATGGAATTATTTTCTGGGGTAGCTCATCACAAAGCACTGATATATTTAGGATGCAAAAAAGAGCAGTGAGAACTATATGTCGCCTAAAAAGACAAGAATCCTGTAGAACACATTTCATAAACCTTGCCATTCTAAATGTTCCATGTCTGTACATCTATGAAATAGTTCTTTTCACAAGAGAGTACCTCCTAAGAAACAATAAACTAATAAAAAATGATATGGTACATAATTACCTCACTAGAGGACATTCAGACATCCACAAAACGTTTTGCAGGACTACTATATATCAAAAAAGTATTCTAAATTCGGGAATAACACTCTATAATAAAATACCGGAAGAAGTAAAAAATGCTTCCTGTAGCTCATTTAAAATAAAACTAAAGGCATTTCTAGTGAGGCACAGCTTTTACTCTATTAGTGAATATATGGACTCATAAAAAAAAATGGGTTTTAGGATTCCTTCAAATTTTGTTTTCATCAACTATTGTATTGATTAAATTCTCTTTATGTACATTTGTTTTGTCATTGTATTATCAACCATGTATATAAGTATACAAAAAATGGGTTTTAGGATTCCTTCAAATTTTGTTTTCATCAACTATTGTATTGTTAAATTCTCTTCAGTACACTTGTTTTGTCATTGTATTATGAATCATGTATATAAGTCCCATTATCTCATAATAATATGTAACATCTAATCATCAAAATGACTTATCCAATGTCAAATGTGCACCTGTACTATAAATTGACTAAATGGATCAATAAAAAATCAAATCAAATCAAACACCCCTGCCCCCCCACGTAGCCCAGCGTAGCTTTCCAGCCAACCCCTCCCTCCCTCCCTAGACCGAGCCACGTAGTTTATGGACGATCCCCAATCTCTTACCCTCAAATAAAAACCTTCTTACTGCTTAACGCCTGGTAAGAAGAGTTTATTCCTGGTCATGTTGATAGTTAATCTCTTCATACTACTCTTATACCATGGACTGGAATAAATTACGAAGAAAAATAATTTAACAAAAATGCTAAAACAATTTAAACTTAAAATACGAAAAGAGTAATAGTAGCACAGCTACAAGAAAGGAAAAAATGCGTGTGTAGAGAAACTGCCACCAGAGAGTACGCACCATCGCAATTAAATTAAAATAAATCTTCAACTAAGTAAACAATGAGAAAAGGAAAGATTGTGGGTTTAGTCGGCAAAGTGAGAAGGATGGTTGGGACATGCCATCAGATCGTGGAAATACAACGTACACACGACAAGAAAGCCAAATTGTGGAGAAATAAAATTTACCTGTTACCAGAGTCACGTGCGGAAGAGGCTAGTGCATGAGTGAATAAGGTGCAGCATGCCTTTGAGTACAGACTCTTGGCAAAAATAAATGGGAACAAAAAAAATTCGGATGATAGGAATTCACTCATAACAGAAATTGAACACACTTCTATTTGATAAATTAGATGCTTGCT
This sequence comes from Vandiemenella viatica, assembly GCA_031002005.1. Taxonomy (NCBI): domain Eukaryota; kingdom Metazoa; phylum Arthropoda; class Insecta; order Orthoptera; family Morabidae; genus Vandiemenella; species Vandiemenella viatica. The sequence goes on from JARYHS010006851.1 coordinate 642,593, forward strand.
AGCAGGGAACAAGATTATTCAGTGCAACATTATGGTGTCTCTTCAAAAGATAACTGGAATTTTTTTAATTTAGCAGCCTCTATGTACAGGAGTTTCAAATATTTTTATTTTGTTGGTTTACATGTTCATCAAGTATGTTACATCGACAGCTGTTATGAATGCTTAGTTTATTTTGAACAGCCAACAGAGCTAAACCTGTTTAGTGTGCTCCATGATTATCACTTGCTTCAAAAAAATAAAAAAAAAATTGTATACAATTTTTTTCTTTTTGAAAAATGGGTTAAAGTGCAGTACCACATTCGAAAATATTGACCATAGTGCCTCGTTAATGTACTATGTGTAAAACAAGAGTTTACGAATGGTACACATTTTTCGAAGAGGGTTGAAGTTTACGGCATCCTGGACGCCACAGCAATCGTCTATAAAGTCAAAGAAGTGAAAAAATGATTCACATCACTTTGTATGAGGTTTCTGGTGATGGCTCATATCAAGTAATTATATCCGATGTTTTTGGCAAGAAACTTATGGCAGCTAAGTTTGTTTTGAAATTGCTGAATTTCAAACAAAAACAACAGTATTGAAGACATAACTTAGGAATTGCCGAATGAAATCAACAACGATCCGGAACTTCTTAAAATGGTCATAACATGCTTACGAAACATGAATATGACGTCAAAAGCGAGGCCGAATCGTCCCAATGGAAGCTACCTATAGAGCCAAGACCGAAAAAAAAATACAAGTTCGATCAAATGTGAAGGTTCCCCGCGTTGTTTTCCTTACATTCAGTGGCTTTGTGCATCACGGGTTCCTGCTAAATAGATAACGAATACTACCTGTAAGTTATGTGTCGTTTTCATGCAGGAATCCGCAGAAAACGCCAATAATGTATGAATACCAGAGAGATTGCAACGCAATAATGCCTTTGCTCACACCTAATTGGTTATTCGTAATTTTTTGGTTAAAGTACCTACTGTTTTGTCTCAGCCACCGTATCCACCAAATATGTTCCCAGTAACTTCTTTCTAGTCCTTAGGGAGCATGCACAAACCACGTAGCTCCATTTTGGCCTCGTGTGAAACCCCCCCCCCCCCCCCCACGTAGCACGTAGCTTTTTTTTCCCTTTGATTCCAGAAGACATTTTGTACTGTTTTCTCGTGTCAGACTATGGTAAAATAAATCCGGAGATAATTAACTGACAGGGATGAATATTCACATGCAATTGTGTGTTCTGTTCCTAATTTTAATTGTGAAAAATGATGTAAGGAAAGCTACGTGGCCTGGCTCGGAACCCCCCCCCCCCCACGTAGCCCAGCGTAGCCTTCAGCCAACCTCCCCCCCCTCGTCCCGAGCTACGTAGTTTGTGCACGCTCCCTTAGAGGTGAAGTGAACTTTAAAAAAAAACACGTTTTGCCACCATTGTCCCATTGGTGAGATAAAAGTGAATTCCAGAAGTGTTTCAGGGATTGGAAAAAGTGCTGTGTATTTTATCTGAGGGGACAAAACTTATCCTAATTAAATATCCATTAGGAAAAACAAAATTTCCCGTTATTTTCATCATCAGACGTCGTATTATATGTGGTCGTATTATATGGTGTCCATTTTGTAGGGATTTCGATAAAGATGAAAGAATAATGATAGGGGAAGAGATGAGCGGGAAATAGTATTGACAGAAGAGTGACACGAGCAAGGTGATGAATGAGACGCAGCATACCGACAGGGTGCAACTCACGGAGGCGAGTAATCATGGAAATGGACAACTCCTTCTACTCTGTCGAAGAATTTATTTCTAAGGTATCTAAAAAATAGCTGCCAGTAGCTTGTGTAAATGTAGTTTACATATGCTATGCTATGACTGTTCATCTCCTGGTCAGCAGGGGCGGGTCCAGGATTTTGCTTTGGGAGGGGCTCGAGCGGACTTTGGTTTGAGGTGGGGGGCTTGCCTTCAGTGGACTTTTTGGCTTTGGGGGGGGGGGGCAAAAGTCGTCCAAAAGGTAGTATCTATAGTCCACTCGGGCCTCGAATCAGTAGAACTAAAGAAAAAAAAAAGGTCTTCAAAATTACTTTGCGGGAGCTTGAGCTCCCTAGCCCCCCCCCCCCTGGATCCGCCCCTGTCATGGTGTATTTATTTATTTTGTTATGCAATTGTTTACAGTACCATGTATGCTATGACTGTACATCTTCTGGTGTATGTATTGTTTTGTTATGGAATTGTTTAATGTATCATGTATGTTATGACTGTAGGCCTACATCTAGTGGTGTATTTATTATTTTGTTATGCAACTGTTTATCCGTAAATTTACATCTTTCCACATCCCACAGATCCAGACTCTTATATTGGGATCAATGGAAATTGAATGTATTGTATTGGAGGAGCTACTTGGAAAAAACGTGATTTCTGTTTCGTGGACACAATTGATAGATAGGGTTTTGCTAGTCTTGGACTTCACCTAAAAGAAGAAGTTATTTCCTGAATCGTTAGCTATAGCGACTTCAACGCGTGTCATCACATACAGTACTATTCAGGTCAGTTTGAAAGAGAGCCTGGTTCCTTACGCCACAGGGCTGAGGCGTGTATTGAGGTGGACGGGAGTCACACTGCAGACCTGTTATTAACACAAAAAATATTCGTTTCCGACCCAATATTTATTGGATATTTTTTCTTATTTTGGTCTATACTGTCACCTCCTAATTTTACTTTCTTTAAAATCCTATATAGACTATTGACATTGTACCACGAAAATGATAACTCTGAAAAAATTCCAATAAATTTGGATTTTTTTTATACATCTGAATTTTTCATGGCCGGCCTCGGTAGCGTAGGGGCTGGAGTGCTAGCTCCACGTGCCGAAGGTCGCCGGTTCGAATCCGGCCGCGGGCATGGATGTTAAGTGTTGTGTGTTTGTGTGAATGTCCTGTCCGTCCTGTGGTGTCCATACACAGAAAGATACGATGTACACTGGATGACTAATTGTTCACTGGAAGCTAAAATATGATCACATTGAGCTGGCTGAATGGCCGTAGCCGCCGAAAGCCATATATAAAAAAAAAATTTCATGTATAATTTATGAGCGAGATTTTTTTCAGAGTATTATTGCTGTGAAATAGGAATGTAACGGACATCCTCATCCGCAAGTGCGGAACTTTCACATGAAATCCCACATGTGCTTTCGCATCCGCATCAGCAGTTTTTATTGCGAATGTATAGCAGAAGTTTTGTTTACGTTGCAATATATACATATATGTATATATATTTTATATCCGAGATTACGCCTATCGTCGCTTAGCTAACAACGACGTGGTTGTTTTTTTTATTTTCTGACGATCTTACAATAAAAATAACAATGAACTGAACGTTGTTATTACCTAAGCGATGAACTTAGTGGTTTGAACTTGCATGTAAAGTAAAGCGGTCTAATCACGGACCAACTAGTAGGATCCCCCTGTAGAACTACTGTAGGATGCGCTCACCCATCCATGCTACTAGAAGGGGTCCAACAAGATGTTCCAAGCAGTCCTTTCCACTCGTACTTTCTTCCGGCACACCCCGTACCGCACACTCGCAGGATGTTTCCTCCTTTCATGATCCAATGCCAAAGCTTGTTGGACAGCAAGGACTGGTGTTTGTTCCCTGGGAGTTCAACAACATCCAACACGTCCTGGACATAGTCCTGTAACCCCTTCCTGGCCCATCAAGAGTTCTTTATCGAAAATCGGATCATTGGAGGTCCTAAATGTTGGACTGTGTATGGACCACTATAGCGGTTAGCAAAACCAGCTTAGTGGCCAAAAACAAATTTAGACCTAGTTTCTTGTTTGTTCCATTCCTATTATTTTTTTTTTTAATTTACATACCAAAATTACCCGAATGTATTCTTTGTAGGTGACTGCAAACTTTAACAGATTTCATTAATTCATTCGAGAGAAGATCAAAATATAGAACACAATAAGGTAGTTGTCGTAGATAGCCAGCACATGAAGGCCAAATTTCATTTTATATATATCTATTATAAAATTACTTTGAATTGTTTTTCGCTGTAACTGTTCTATGACCGATTGAGCTAGAAAATGCATATTGCAACTGCTCATCCAGTACCACCAAGCTGTTGTTCTTCTGTGTTGTGACTCCATCTAAGCAAAAGTTATAACAATATGACATCCCGATAATCATTATTATTAATATTAAAATATTTCTGTATGATTAATTATAAGTGTTTATGTATAATTACATTGGTATCTCTAAACTGATTTGGGTATTAAAGGATTCCACAAGCCGCAGTTTTGTATTGTCGCTGCAGTAGCGTGCATCTAGCAGCCTTAGCATAAGGTGCGTCGGGGTAAGTGCGGACCAAAATTTACATAGTTCGACTTTAATGGATCCTAAAAAATTGGCCTATTTAGCCTGAAATGTAAGACTTTTATAAAGCAGTTAGCAGAATGTTTTGTTTGAAGTTATGTGCTCAAAGATTTTATTTTAATACATCTGAATTTTCAGAGCAAATAAACAAAAGAAGAAGCAACGTACGCACTTGCCCCCACAAAACGGGGTAAGTGCGTAAGTGGCATATATTTGCCACTAATTTCACTTTAGAGCAGCATGGAGAAAGTGCAAAATAGTCCACCCAATGAAGATTCTTTTAAACTTTGGATGGCTTGAATTGAAAAAAAATTCACGGAGTTACACACTTTTCACTGTGACAGAACGCAAAACGCGAAGAAAATGGAAAAAGGATTTAAGTAAATTGAACGTAATTAACAACTTTAAAGCCTTCTTTATGAAGAAAAACTTATATTTAGAACATTAAAAATAATATACAAAGTTATAAAGTTGACAGAAAACCAAAACTGGAATAAATAAAATAAAACGAGTTCACTCGAGCGCTTCCGCGGCCGGAATAAATAGTTTCCATGCTTCTCGGGTATCGCCGCGTCCTGGTACTGAATGCCGATTTGCTTCGGCCTCATTGTAGAGCGGGAATTTATGACGATCTTATTCTCGCGCACTATTAAACACATCTCAGTTGTGTTTAGCGGTCCATGTGAAACAGATGTTGGCGAGTTTCTGTCCCCGAAAAAGCCGAAGCAGATCGGTATTCAGTACCAGGACGCGGCGATACCCGAGAAGCATGTGAACTATATTAACATTTTATTGTTGGAATGAAAATTATGAGTAATAAAAATTTATAATAATAAGGAAATACATACTTAGCTACTAAATTCTTGAATTTTACATACACTTAACTGAGTAATTTTTAATACTTATGTAAAGATGTCCCAAAAAGGGGGAAGTGCATACCACTCTGCACTTGCCCCAAGGACTACATCTGCACTTACCCCAAGACGGAATTTTTGTGGGGCAAGTGCAGACCAGCGATTAACATAAAAAAAATAGCGAGTAAGATAAATAACTGGATACAGTATTAAATAGTAACATCTTATGTGTCAACTTACCACAAAAAGTTTCGAGATCTCTTCAACACAGGTCGACGGTGATCGATACAAATCATCTCTCTCAACTCGACACACCAAGTAAAATTACACGTGGTCTTTGTTACTAACTGTTCAGATTATGGCTTAGAGCCAGCACCATCTGATGTCAGGTATACGAAAGTGAGGATTGTTTACAACATTTTCTCATAGATGGATGCACTTAAAGTTTATTATGGAACCAGTTAGAGCCGATGTACGCACTTGCCCCGAAAACGCACTTGCCCCGACGCACCTTACGTTACAATCCGGCAACAGCTGTGCGAGTAGTAGTATTTTGTTTGTCCTATAAATCATATACATCTACATTATACATAATGACATCACAAATGTCAATTATAATTAAGATATTTACATTAAATTACTTCAGATAGTACATTTCAAATATTCTTCTACAGAGTAAAAGTATTGGAACTGATGATAGGACATAAACAATTTCTCAAAATTTACTTTGTGATGTTGCTTTTATATCATGTGGCAATTTATTGAAAAGCTTAATCCCTATGTGAAATATTCCACTTTGATTCATTTTTCTTTTTGTATTCATAATTTGCAAATCTGATTGTTTCCTTGTGTAATGATCATGTACCTCATTATTTGTTTTTAAAGCTGCATCCTTACCTATGACATTATTTCTATTAAAAAAGAATGGTTTCAAAGATGTAATACTTGCTCTTGGGAGAATATTAATATATTTAAATAAGGGTCTACAAGATACCCATGATTTGTGATTTGTGATCTCGTTTTGAATAAAGTCCAATTGTTTAAGATAATATTTGGGTTGGCAGGGTTCCTGTTTTGAGCAGTATGGCAATTTACTGCAATGGTTTTATTACAATTTATTATTAAATGGCTGTTTTTGGACCATACAGATAGCTGTTTAGTGGTTTTATTAATACTCCGCTGAAGAACTTCTTCAGTTTCAATATTCATTAAAAGTGTTGTGTCATTCACAAAGAGAATATTATCACATAACTCAACATTTCATTTATGTCATTGATATACAAAAGAAACAGGAAGGGTCTAAGAACTGAACCCTGTGCAATACCGTGTTTAATACTTCTAATGTCTGATGGATGCTCTCTGATTATTCGACTTTTGTGTCCCTTACATTTTAAGGTGATAAGGGGCCATCCATAAATTACGTCACACCTTGAGGGGAGGGAGGGGTCTACAAAGTTGTGACATTGTGTGACAAGGGGGGGGGGGGACGTGTCATAAACTTTGTGACATCACATCCATAATTTGTATCACTTTTTGGCTCGTGGCGGAAGATGAAGATGATGATGACACATCGAATGTTCCCAACACTATCGAAATCAAGAATGAAGTGACTATTATGCCAATAATAAACAGTATCAAGGAATGGGTTCAAAATCCATGCACACTGATGACTCAATTTTGTATCATTAATCGCTTTATCTTTCTTTTTTTTATAGTTTCTTAAATGTTTGATATGATTTTTTTTAACTAGAATACATAAAATCATTTTCGAAGTGCTGTTTTAATTTATAAATTTAAAATTGAAAAATATGTGACGTCACACCAGGGGAGGAGGGGATCCCACAAATGTGACAACCTGTGACATGGGAGGAGGGAGGGGTCCAAAAATCATAATTCATGTGACGTAATTTGTGGATGGCCCCCAACCTGTTTCCTTTAATCACAGTATAACTTGAACCTATTTTTCTTGTGGCTTTGGTTATTAGAGGCGGGATGGGACTGGGGACAAGGAACAGGAAGGAATTCGGCTATGGCCTTTTTGAAGGAAGTATCCCGGCATTAACCTGGAGTCGTTTGGGGAAACCATGGAAACACCAAATCTGGATGCCCAGTGATTCAAACCCATGTCCTTCAAAATGTGAGGCCAAAATGAACTTGAACCATTTGTATGCTACACCCTTATTATCATAATTATCAAGCTTAGACAGGAGGATTTTATAATCTACCATATCAAAAACTTTAGACAAATTTAGAAATATGCGTTTCTTTCTCTTTTTTAGCAAGTATTTTAAAAAATACTGTTAATGCAAGCATAAATAGCTTTCGGGGTTGATTTCCCTGTTCTAAATCTATATTGTGAATCAGATAATTTTTATTTTTGTCAATGAAGCTTATTAACTTTTTATACACAATCTTCTCAAGTATTTTTGAGACCTCACATGGGATAGTAATAGGCCGACAATGTTTATCTGTTTCTCTCTTCTTATGTATTGGAATAACTTTTGCTAGCATTATTATTTCTGGGAAACTACCGTATAGTAATGAACGACTACACGAAAATGTTAGTGGTCGAATTACGTATCTAAAACATTTCCTTAGGAGCGTGTCACGAAAACCACCAATTCCTACACATGTTTTTTCATTAGTTCTTTTTTTTCTTAGCAATTGTTTCCTCACAGACACTATCAACAGAAAGGTCTTACTATTTCTCCTCTATTATTAGAAAATACTTTTGTTAATAGCTCTTCAGGAATACCTGTAAAATATTTATTGAAGAAGCCTATTACTCTATCTCGGTTACAAATCATATAGTAATTAATTTTTAAAGAAGTAGTTTGATGAGATTTTTTTTTAGTTTTACCCGTTTTCTTTCTTACTGCATCCCATGTCGCTTTGCTTTTGTTAGAGAAATTATAAACAAAATAAAGTTTTTTGGCTTGCTTTATACTCTGTATAATTTATTCCAGTATTTTTTTTTTTTAATAGTAGTCCTCAAACTGAGAAGCACTATGGTTCTGTTTATAAACTTTGTAGAAAGAATTTTTTAACATGATTTTTTTATTTTTCTGTTATTCAGATTTATGAGATGCTCCATTTTTTAATATTTTTACTTTTAGAGAAAATATGTCAAAATAATTTTTTAATAAACATAATAAATTTCTCATTTAAGTTTTCAAATTTAAAAATACCTAACCATGTTTCCTTAATTAATAAGCAACTGCAATTTGCAATGCTTTCTTCGCCAAACCATCTGGATCTTACTTTCTTTGTGGCACTGTACACGTTATTTTCCTTTACATCTATGGGCAACAGTTGTGCCAAATGATCATTGAAACTTATGCTTGAATTGAGAGACTTTGTCTTTATTTAGGAAAACTTGGTCATGGATTGTCTTACTGAATCCTATTACCTTTGTTAAGTTATTTATTGAATGATGTAAACCATAAGAATTGGGGAGCCGTGTTTTGTTTCTTGTCAGATATTCCACAGTCAAATCTCCACATACTACTAACTCAAAACTTTGTTTACCAATTTTGCTGAACAGTGATTCTAATTTTTTCATTAATAATACAAAATTTGTGTTATGAGATCTGTACACAAAAACTATTATCTTCTTAAATTTAGGAAGTTTAACTACTACCAATTAAATGTTTTTTCTTAAATCAATTGACTATTATGCAATAAAGACTTGTATTTAATATTGTTCTTAAGAATAATGCATACTCTCACTTTTCGATTATGAGACCTGCAGTAATTTTAAGCCAATACATAATTGGGCATCTTGACTCATTGCCTCTGGCCAGTCTTAAGCAAATGATCTGTTATATATAAAACTGAATTATTATTATTATTTTTATTGATATTAAAAGCAGCAACCACTCACAGTTTTTAGTTTTATATTTTTAGTTTTTATATTTATTAACCATTACCGGTTTCAAACAAAATGTTTATCATCAGATGGTTTGCATTTATATTTATAATGTATTCAAATATGCAGCTGTGCGTCCTATAACAACAGAAAGTAGCATTTATTGGATGAGGTTTGGTTTGAATGGGGGTGTTAATTTTCATAGTAAATCTAGTTTACTTTTATTATGTGTTGTTTCTTCATTTTCTTTCATCAAGGTGCTGGCACACTAGAAATTTTCTTAAGAAATTTTTCTAGACATAGGAGGGGATTGATTAGACCAAATCTCTATATTGCTTAGAATTTTTGTTAGTCTTAAGAGTATTTTCATTGTTATTACACTCTGCTGTACTATAAACCAATTTATCACTTTTCTAAATGTATTTCAAAGTTCTACTTCTTTGACAACGGAGCGCATTTTTACCCCAAGCATTGAAATATTGACAACGCCTTGTAAACATTTCACTTTTGGCACAGTATGTATTAATTGTTTCTAAGTTATTGAAGCTGTTGCAAAGGGTTAAGTTATTGTTTATAACCCTAACTTATCATTTTCACCATGAGGTTAGATTATGCTCATACTTTTTTTGGAAGAGTGATCAGTATACATTGGTGGTAGTGAATGTTTCAAGGCACGCATTTATAACTCAGAACACATTCTGTGGCTTACCTCCTCTGTATCGTTGCTTCCACTCTTTATTACAACATAATAATTATCCTTAAATAAAGACCACTTTTAGCTAAATGCTTTATTAGTTCACTAACATTTCAGTTCAGCATTATACTGGCAGCAGTATAAAGAGATAACATTTCACTGTTCATCCTTTCAGCTTGGCCACGACCGTGACTACCTGCCAGGATGAGACTTTCACAGTTTTACTTTATTGTTCTTGGAGTGGTCTTTTTTCACTACAATGATTTGCCACACAGATTTTTGTGGAAACATTGCAAGCAGTAGGCTGTTGTCACTGTGTATTTATTCATCACGTGTCATCTGCTTTTTATGTGATGCTGTTGTAAGTTCTGTTACTGCTCTACAATATTACTGCTTCCACTAGCACCTTCAGAAGGCTGATTTCCTGCTTTAAATTATAGTTTATTATATTGTTAAATATTTGCCAATATCTTTTACTTTAAGAGTGTTTTACCAAGTGCAGTGGGTGAACAGTTAACGTCAGGCTTCACATGAGTATGAATAGCTTTCCGGGCATCCAAATCGGGTTTCCCATGGTTTCCCTGAATCACTCCAGCCGAATGCTGGTCAGCAGCTCAGCTATCAGAGGGCTACAAACCTCACAATCACAAGACTTGGTATAGCTAAAAAAAAAGGTCACCCATATGGCATGAGGGCCCAATATTTTTTTTTCCTTGCTTAGGGCTCTTTTTAACTTAGCAACAATACCGATGCTTGGATGCCTCCTTCAAAAAGGCCATGACCGAATTCCTTACCTTTTCTTGCCACTTGCCACATTCCTTTCCTGCCTCTAATGACCTCGAAATTGATGAGGTGTAAAGCCATGAGCAAAAAAAAAAAAAAAACTTCAAGAAATTTCGAGAACATTTTAGTAATTTTCTTACAATTTATATTTTCATAATTACTGCTCCAGAAACTAGTGACGGCTTTTTCATACTCTTCTGTAATATTGTATTGATTCTATAA
>JARYHS010006851.1:654367-707550 GCA_031002005.1 Vandiemenella viatica
GGAAGCAACGAATAGAGGAGGTAAGCCACAGAATGTGTTATGAGTTATAAATGCGTGCTTGAAAACATTCACTACCCCAATGTAATACTGATCACTCTTCCAAAAAAAAGTATGAGCATAATCTAACCTCATGGTGTATATGATAAGTTAGGGATATAAACAATAACTTAACCTTTCTTTGCAACAGCTTCAATAACATAGAAACAATTAATACATACTGTGCTAAAAGTGAAATGTTTACAAGGCGTTGCCAATATTTCAATGCTTGGGGTAAAAATGCGCTCTGTTGTCAAAGAAGTAGAACTTTGAAATACATTTAGAAAAGTGATAGATTGGTTTATAGTACAACAGAGTGTAATAACAATGAAAATGCTGTTAAGACTAAAAAAAAAAAACTAAGAAAGATTTGGTCTGATCAATGCCCTCCTATGTCTAGAAAAATCTCTTGAGAAAATTTCTAGTGTGCCAGCACCTTGATGGAAGAAAATGAAGAAACAACACATAATAAAAGTAAACTAGATTTACTATGAAAATTAAGATCCCCATTCAAACCAAACCTCATCCAATAAATGCTACTTTCTGTTGTTATAGGACGTACACTTGCATTTTGCAGCTGCATATTTGAATACATTATAAATATAAATGCAAACCATCTGATGATAAACCGGTAGTGGTTAATAAATATAATAACAAAAATCTGAGAGTGGTTGCTGCTTTTAATATCAATAAAAATAATAATAATAATTCAGTTTTATGTATAACAAATCATTTGCTTAAGACTGGCCAAAGGCAATGAGTCAAGATTCCCAATTATATATTGGCTTAAAATTACTGCAGGTCTCATAATGGAAAAGTGAGAGTATGCATTATTCTTGAGAACAATATTAAATACAAATCTTTATTGCATAATAGTCAATTGATTTAAGAAAAAACATTTAATTGGCAGTAGTTAAACTTCCTAAATTTAAGAAGATAATAGTTTTTGTGTACAGATCTCCTAACACAAATTTTGTATTATTAATGAAAAAATTAGAATCACTCTTCAGCAAAATTGGTAAACAAAATTTTGAGTTAGTAGTATGTGTAGATTTCACTGTGGAATATCTGACAAGAAACAAAACACTGCTCCCCAATTCATACCGTTTACATCATTCAATAAATAACTTAACAAAGGTAATTGGATTCAGTAAGACAATCCATGACCAAGTTTTCCTAAATAAAGACAAACAAAGTCTCTCAATCCAAGCATATAGTTCAAGTTTCAATGATCATTTGGCACAACTGTTGCCCATAGATGTAAAGGAAAATAACATGTACAGTGCCACAAAGAGGTAAGATCCAGATGGTTTGGTGAAGAAAGCATTGCAAATTACAGTTGCTTATTAAGTAAGGAAACATGGTTAGGTATTTTTAAATTTGACGACTTAAATGAGATATTCATTATGTTTATAAAAAAATTATTTTGATATATTTTTCTAAAAGTAAAAATATTTCAAAAATGGAGCATCTCATAATATCTGAATAACAGAAAAATAAAAAAAATCATGTTAAAAAATTCTTCTCTACAAAGTTTATAAACAGAACCATAATCCTTCTCAGTTTGAGGACTACTATTAAAAAAAAAAAAACTGGAATTAATTATACAGAGTATAAAGCAAGCCAAAAAACTTTGTTTTGTTTATAATTTCTCTAACAAAAGCAAAGCGACATGGGATGCAGCAAGAAAGAAAACTGGTAAAACTAAAAAAATATCTCATCAAACTACATCTTTAAAAATTAATTACCATATAATTTGTAACCCAGATAGAGTAATAGGCTTCTTCAATAAATATTTTACAGGTATTCCTGAAGAGCTATTAACAAAAGTATTTTCTAATAATAGAGCAGAAATATTAAGACGTTTTTGTTGATAGTGTCTGTGAGGAAACAATTGCCTATGAAATAAAAGAACTAATGAAAAAACATGTGTAGGAATTGGTGGTGTTCGTGACACACTCCTAAGGAAATGTGTTAGATACATAATTTGACCACTAACATTTTCATGTAGTAGTTCATTACTATATGGTAGATTCACAGAAATACTAATGCTAGCAAAAGTTATTCCAATATATAAGAATGGAGAAACAGATAAACATTACTATCCCATGTGGGGTCTCAAAAACTAGAGAAGATTGTGTATAAAAAGTTAATAAGCTTCATTGACAAAAATAATAAAATACCTGATTCACAATATGGTTTTAGTACAGGGAAATCAACCCCGACAGCTATTTATGCTTGCATTAACAGTATTTTTAAAATAATTGCTAAAAAAAGAGAAAGAAACGCATATTTCTAAATTTGTCTAAAGTTTTTGATATTGTAGATCATAAAATCCTCCTGCCTAAGCTTTATAATTATGATATTAAGGGTGTAGCATACAGATGGTTCAAGTTTGTTCTGGCCTCACATTTTGGAGGACATGGGTTTGAATCACCGTCCGGTCATCCAGATTTGGTGTTTCCATGGTTTCCCCAAACAACTCCAGGTGAATGCCGGGATACTTCCTTCAAATAGGTCATAGCCGAATTCCTTCCTGTTCCTTGTCCCCAGTCCCATCCCGCCTCTAATGACCAAAGCCACAAGAAAAAAAGGTTCAAGTTATACTGTGATTAGAGGAAACAGTTTTTGTACTTTCAGTTTGTTGTCTAATAATATGCCACATTGCTTTGGTTTGTTGGAAGAGTTTTTTATATAATTATCATTTGCCATAATTTTTGCTTGTCGAATTACTCTTTTATAAATTTTCTTATAGTTTTTAATATAGTTTGAAAAATTTTGATCCACTTGGTTTTGTTTACAGTAATTCTGTAAGAAACGTTTCTTTCTCCCGATATTTTTATGCCTGTGGTAACCCAGTTTTTACTAGTTCTTCCTGCCACAAATTTCCTCTTTTTGGGAAAAGCCAGGTTGAAGTAGTGTAGAAAAGTACTGTGAAATACATTAAAGATGTCATTTGCATCTAGTTGATCATAGACATCTTTCCAGGATTCATTTGATAGAAGTAAGTTAAACACGCGTATGTTATCCTCACAAAAATTTCTCCGATAAACAATATTTTTACAATTTGTGTTTTTACTTTTTTTTATCTTCAGTAATATGAGTTGCACTTTATGGTCACTGTAGCCCATACTTATTAATTCCCCTTTTGAGAAGAGACTTGTCTCTGTTACAAACACCTGGTCAAGAAGAGTATTATTGTAGTTTGATATCCTGGTTGGGGAGTCTATTTTTGGTTTTAAGTTGAAGGATTTGACCTTATTCAATAAATCTGATTTTTCCCTACTGTCTTGGAGGAAGTTAATATTGAAATCACCACAAAGCACTAATGTTTTTGGGTGCAGCCACATTATTTAATAATGACTCCAATTGTGTAAGGAAAGTTGGCAATTTTCCATCTGGTGGTCTATAGATATTTATAACTACTATGTTGGTTTGAAGCAAAAGAGTTGCACAATCTTCAAAATTCTTCTCTACAGAGAGTTTAATGCATTTTAAGATATTTTGACATTGAATGTGTTGCTTGACAAAAATAGCAGTACTTCCATGTTTAGAAGTTTTTCTGCAGAAACAGCTGGCTAGTTTGTATCCTGTAATGAAACCAAATTCATTTCATCACCACTTAACCAGTGTTCCGTGATACATATTACATCAAGATTTAGCCTATACTGGAGTAGTACTTCCAATTATGTTAACTTATTGGTAAGTGATTGAACATTATGATGCAGGATAAACAGTTCAAAATTGCTTGGTTTTTCATAAAAAGAACTTTGGGGTCCCTTGTTGATTTCTAATGGCATTTCTAATGATTCACTTACCGTACCCTAAAAAAAATATCTTCTATGTTGATTGCTTCATTCACTGATTTTCCTTCTTCTGGATGGTCACATACTTTATTCACATGTTCTTGAAGAGGTTGTGTTTCAGCATTCATTTGCCTATATGATTTTGATTTGGAGGATACAATGAAGTTGTCACTGTCCTTTGGTTTTCTATAAACCCAACTGTCTAGTAAAGTTTGTTTCATTTGCTTCTTGCAAGTTTCCTTCTTGTATACATTCTGATTTTGTTTAATTAACTCCACAATTCTGTTGCATACATGTTCTTTTCCAAATTTGTTCATGTGCAGCCCATGACTTGTAAATTGTCTTCTGTTCAATCTTTCAATCTCAAATTAATACCGACTCGATCACTGTTGAGATTTTTTCTTGAGTTGATGGACTTCCAGAAGTACTTATTAGCTGATATAATTTTCTAGTTTACATTTGGGACATCATATCTGAGTGGAATTGGATGTAAAATTACATTCGTTATTTTGCTTAATGCATTAACAGAGGATGTAACAGAATTTAGTGCACTGCAAAGACCTTTATAGCTATCTTCTACGTTGTTTGTCCGAGCCATTACTACTACAAAGTCTTTGTAACTGCAGCCTTGGCTCAATTTATCAATGTTTTTAGTCACTTCTTCGTTAGGAGCTTTTGGCTTGATTATTGCTTCTATACTATAAGAAGAACCCAATTTCTCTCTTAACATTTTCGAGCAATCTCTGCCTTGACTATCACACAAAAGTAGAATCTTACAATTATTGTCCTGTTTACATTTCGAAACACTGTTCAATGTGTTGCTTTTCTGCATGTTTGATGCACATCTTTTAGTTTTGATCTGAATTTTATCTAACTGCACATCACTTTACAAGCTTAACACGTCAAACTTATTGGAAAGCTTCACTGCGAGATCCATTGTCTTCTTTGGTGTGTGTGTGTGTGAGAGAGAGAGAGAGAGAATGTACTGTCTGTCTGCGTACAGACAATTTTTGACTTATCCCTTATCATTTGTACTTTGTACTATGTATGATGCTATGGGACCAATAAATACAAATACAAAAAACGCTACGCCGGCCATTAACATGTGTCCATTTCTCACAGTTTGCTTCCGCAACTACAGGATGAGTTAAATATTTCACTTTATCCTTAATATCATTTACTTCTTCCTTAAGAAGTTAATGATTTCATCTTGACTTGAAATAATCTCTTTAAGGTGCTGAATTGTGTGTTACTTTTCATGTGGTTTCGTGTCTGCACTGCCGGTCAATCGCCACAATACATTATTTCTGAGTGAATAGCAAGCGTCCTTTCAACTCCTTGTTATTATTTCGACTAAATGCATCAAAAGTTATAATGAAATGTTCACGGGTGTATCGCCGAATTGGTTGTAAAAACATCATACTCGACGGCTGCTCCGCCGTCTTCACACGTGAAATTTCGTGTATTTACAACGCAATCCGGCGATACACCCGTGAGGACGTCATTGCAATCATATGCCGAGAAAGTCTCCTTTCTTACATAACTACAAGATCAATCAAGATCAGGAGACATAATAATGAATCCCACCAAAACAATTCTTGTAAAAATAGGTGAAGTCTCGCGTTATGCAGTGACAAAAAGTTATGAGATCTTGTTCTGAGACAAGTCTATTGTACCTACATTAACTTTGTTAAATAAAATGCTTTCTCTCGGTGTTGCAGATCGTTAATTAAAAAAAAGAACTCTGATGACTTGGCCATATGCATACCATGTTTTAAAAGTGATATGACTTATTGTAAGGTACATAATATGACTTAAGACTGAATATTTTGCATTTTTGATTATTTATTTAAAAACTGGTTTAGATTAAATTAAAATATTCTTAAGACAGGCTAAAAATTTTAATATCATTTTGCCAATTAAAATAATGTTAACTTGTATCATTTAATTTTAAAATTGATTTATTAATTTAATTAACAGATGTTTACTTTTTAATTTGTTAACACTTTAAATACCTATGTTTTAGAAATATTCGTTGAAAAACTGTTGGCCCAATCCCGCGGGATTGAAAACACTGCGGGATTGTAATTCTTAGTGGCCACCAATTCTGTTCCTTAAATTATTTTCGCAGTCCTATAAATTTATTGCTCATCGTTCCTTGTTCCGGTCATAGTGTTTTTTAAGACGAGTGTTTAGCTTCTCCTTTGTTGCTGCTGATTTCTCGTCTATTTCGAAGTGTGCGCAACTGCATTTCTACTTTCTCCCTCTCTTGTGTTGTCTTCTTTCCAGCCCCTTCAGCCTTCTCACCTCATTATTATCATCTGTTCTTTTCTTTATGTTTTGTTCTTTTAACTAACGTTTGTCCCTGCTTTCCTGCTATCTCCTTGAACTGATACTATTCGGGTAAGTGACAGTGCAAAACTACCGACAGACGGTAAACCGCCGTATATTTGGTTTCAAATTGGTGTTTGCTTTCAGGAGCATTCATAGCAGACACAAAGCACTAAATAGATAATAGAACAGTAAAACAAAAGCCACCTTGTATTGAATTGGTGAAATTTTGTTGTTGTTTCTGAATATTCAAAATTATGCAGAGCGACTAGATATTTATCAGGGAGACCGCAGACGTCAACTCGAGGGACGATGTTGGTCAGACGCTGCTGCACTACGCAGCCTATGAGGGTGACTCCGCCGTGGCGAGAGCGCTGCTGGAGGCCGGGGCGGACAGGACGGCGAGGGACAACGCGGCGCACGACCTGAGCAGCGGAGACAGAGAGCAGAGCTGCTCAAGTAGACAGTACGTCATCTAACACACACTGCGAATTAAAAGAGTTTCCAAATATGCGGTATTGTGTTTACAGCCGATACATCATTGTAGAACATCCACTGATCCAACACCAGACAAATGAAAAATCTGTACTCTCTATGCAATAAATATTGTAAGGGAACCAAGACAATAAACAGGATTTAATGTCAACTGAGAATTGGTACGTAAATTTTGTCATTGTATGTGTGAGTTATACGTCGCTGCTTGCAGCCACAGCGGGTTCGCTATCACGCTACAGTCACGAGGTGACGCTCTGCATCAGCGTTTTCAGGCTTGGTACAAAACTAGCCTGCGCGCACCAGTCGGTCATCATTCTTTACGGAACAGCACGCAGTAATCGTGTAGTCACTTACAGAAGGTAAGACACGCAGCAGCCTCGGTTTACTCTCCAAGTTATTCGGTTTGTCTCCAAAAGGTTCAGTCTTTGTTATAATATTTTCTAAAGTATTCGGTTGGTTTGAAGTTGGATAATATGACGTAAAGTAGCTCAAACTGCCCCGGTGTAAATTATTCGGTTGATTGAGCTTCCATTGGTATGTGTTGGTAGAAGTTGCTGCTAGTTATAAGAATTATTCAGTCGCCGTTGCATTTGAGAGGATATTGTAGGAAGCATTCGTTGAAGTAAAGGCAGTAATTATGTGATAACCTTGAGCAGTGAACTCAGTTTAATAATGCAAAGACGTGTCATTTTCTCTTCTTGTCAGTTAGTTCTAATCGGACAAAATGTATGTTAGGATTTTTATATTAAATGGTTTGTAACTTAATCCGCACTGTTTGGTCTCAATAACACTCGAAGACTAAAGAATCCACACCCCACATTGTGCTATTATATATTGTGTTTCAGAATAATATTGTTAATTTGGTATTTTGGTAACAGAAGTTAATGTCGTAAAGAAGAGTGAACAGAGCATTATTTCCACGAGGTAAGCAAGTATAAAATCAATCGCAGTTTGGTAATCTCTGCGTAATCAAAGATTACCTGGTTTCAGAACCTGATATAAATTGCTAGAATTAACATCTCCTAGCTAATCATCTTCCCCCCCCCCTTTTTGGTTGCAAGTTAAACTTGGATGAAAATCTTTACTAATGTTGGATAATTAATATAATAACAACCACTCTCGGCAAAGCCCACTACAATATTTACATTTTGTTACATCAGAAAATAAAAATATACATCAAAATTAAAAATCCATGGTTGAATTCCAACCCATTCCCATCACCTCTGCGACATCCACATTCAAATCTCTACAAAAAAAAAAAAAAAAAACTGTATACAGGGTTGTCCAAAAATTAATTCAACCAAATATATGCCACAGCTGTAGTATTTTTCCTCATGTATGCCGTCATTCTGATACTGTAGTTATTCTGTTTATAAAAGCTTATTACTAATTTCTACTTAACTTGTTTCACTGAACTTCAAAACCAATATGCCACAGTCACAGCCTAAGAGTTTTTTTTTCCGGGTACTACCAGTGTAGTTACCAAGCACTGTGGTTAGGTATAAATTTACAGTACCCAAACTGGGAAAATCAGGAGTGAAGTTAAAACTTGGCAAACAATCTATCAAGTCGTAATCCTTCCTCTCATAGCCATCTGGATGTATAATAGCAATACACATTTACATTCTCTTAATTTAATAAGGTTTCAATGGAGCAACGTCTCGAAATTCACCCTCGAAATTGTATATTTATTCTGACCTACATGTATTCCAAAAAAGCGAAAAACGTACCAGATTCCCTTTCGTCATTGCATATGAACTAGTAATGCTTTATATCAGACAAAATGAAAGTTACCAAAAAAATTTCTAGCCAAACCAAGAAAGCAAAAAATTAAATAATGCCGTTTCCACAAGTGAGCATGCTTGAATTTTCCCTCTCGTCTGAGTGCTATAAATGTATTTTTCCGGCAGGCGGTATTTTCGCAATGACTGACAGAGGACAATAAACTAAACAGTACAACTATGTAAATACTGAACATAACAATAGCATCATAGGCTCTATTCTCAAGAAATGGTGTTTTGATTATTTGGTACCATTATTTTAATTTTTGTATGAGCAATTAAGTATTATTTATGTTTTTTATCTAGCTAACATGTAATGAAATGCGTTTTAGTTGATAAGTTGTTATAAACACACCTCTTTAAGCACATTCTGAGTTTGATGAAGAGCGAAAGACATTTGGCCGAATCTGTAATGATGGTGTAATTACTGAATCTAGTGGTTTGAATGTCAAAACTTTTAAAATGAATATTAGATTTTTTTTTGCCTGTATTATGTTTAGATATTAAAATGGTTTATTACTTTTTAAATATTTTACAGACATTTAAGTTTACTCAATTGTTTTTTGTTATATTTTAATATTTCAAAATATCAGTTATTTTTATTTATTTTCAAGTATATTTAAGTATGAACTGTAATCATTAATAATAATATTAAAGGTCTTAAGATTACAATTATAGCTTCAGTTGCTTATATATATTTCTCCATTTGGTTATAAAGCATATTGTAACTGTTCACTTTTTATTCCAAGTATACTTTTATCATATTTGAAATAAATTGTTATAAGTAGATAGTGCATACATTGTTGTAGTAATGTTTTATTTACCTCTTTCCAATGATCTTACTCCCAGCGCTACTCCATTGGTGATCGGGTACCATGACAGATCATCATAATGTTTGGAGTTGCAGGAGAGGGAAATGCCAATCTATTTTGTTTGTTACACACCAAGCCGTTTTATTTTGGCAGAATAATAGTGGATTTACAAAAATACACAGTGACATGATTGATGTCAACCCTCTTCATAGCCTCTGCTATGGGAGCATTTGTGATAAAATAAGCTGTTTGTAACAACAATAATAACTGTATTATCAGTAATAACAATAATGAAGATGGTTATGTTTTAGTAGATCTTAAATAATTACGCTGTGTTCACAGAATACATTGAGCTTTTTAGCACTAAGGAGAGTCAAGTCAACAACTGAACAAATCAAACAGATTTATATATTAACTTGCTTTTGTGTATCTAGATACTTTTTTATTAATTCACTTGTTGTTCCAAACCACTGTCTGAAAGAGAAATATCTTGAGGAAGGGATTACTTCTACTTGGTCTCTTTTCTGCTTTAATGAAGAGTGCACAAGACATTTCATTAATCCTGTTCAAGGAGCTGGTAGGTTATTTTGTTATAAAGTGATTGATGTATGTGAGTGTCAGCTCTGTGTTAGTTGGCTGTTGCGTACAAGCTGTGACCCTTCACTGATAACCCAAGCATTTTGTTCTGGAATATTCTCATTCAATGTAACTTGCTGTGTCTTGCATATCCTCAAGTGGCTGGCAGGACTAGGGTAAAGAGACTCCAGAGAGTATACAAGGAGTGTATTGGTGATGAGGCATGGACAGATATTGGAGTAAGAATTAGGGGAGTAGCATAAAAGGGAAAAGATGACCAGGACCACAAGTTGGTACTCATTTTCAAGCAAAGGGGCATGGAAAGATTTTCTTCTGTAGCTTAGGGGTAAGGGATTAGTTTAAATTATCAAGAGAATTGATCAATAATTTACAAAAAGAGCTAACAATTTATAGTTGAAATTAGTAGAGTGCAAAAGTAAGTGGAAAAGGAAAGGGAAAAATAAGTGAGTAGGAAAATTGCCACCAGAGCAAGCGCTCCATTCAATTAAATTAAATATTAGTAAAGGTAGTTTGATTAATAAATAATAATTATGAGTATGTTGTATACAACTTTTGTAGTCTGCTGTAGCCTTGGTTTATTGTATTATTAATGTATACAATCTACATTAACTGCAGATCAAGACCAACTCTGAGGTGTCTCACTGGTCATTTGGATTCTATGGTGTGTGTTTCACATGTCGTCTTACTGTAGTTTCTTCTATGGTCACCTTAGTGTAAATATTTTTGACTGGCATTTGCCACGGTTTAAAGATATGCACAACTGATTGTGTCAGTAGCGGCTCATCGTTAAAGGCTCTGAGGGGTGCTGTCCCTAAAGATATATTAAAATATGTTTTTAAATAGAGTAATACAGAATTTAAATTAACAGGAAGCATTTCGAGAATTTTCCACACAGTTTAAACACTGTCAGTCAATATTTTTAGAACAGTTGATATAAAGGAATGTTTCTGAAATGGGTAGTATTTTTAAGGATGCACCTTTGGAATGCTGTTACACTGCATGTAGCAGGATTGGGGCGTGGCTTTACGTAGTATAGCTAATATGTGCTTGTAGTTGGCACAGCTTGTAGAGGCTACAGCAGTTGTACCAACCCCATCATGTTTTTCTTGTAACGGTAGTTGCATGTAGGAAATCAGCAGAGAGGTTGAACTTCCACTCTCGAATCCCTGTCTCTGTATCTCCAGTTTATGCTTTCATGCATCATTAACTGACGTTAAATATTTATGTTTTGGCGATTGGTCATTGTATCAAGCATAGTACAGGTACACTAAGTTTGTAAACATTCCGCTAGAGTGCTCTAGAATACGGTGATATAAGTTTCACCATTTAGTGAGAATTTGTTGAACGATTAGATTAAAGAAGCACGCAAAATCTATCATTATCTAAATTGCTAAGGTGTTTGCATGAGAAAGCGTGTTAATTGGAAGTATCTTTTTGTGTGTTGTGCGTTGAGCCTTCCTCAGTATAAAAACCACAAGCCACCATGAATTGTATTATATTGCACATTGCAGTAGAGGTAATTGGAAGCATTGGTATATGTGAATGAGTGTATTGTACAAAATGGGCCCTTTAGCATTGGAAATCCTACTGTTATTTTTGTGCAATGGATTTTTCTGCCCATTTCTGAGCAGAATGATCATTACCACAAAAAACTTTCTATAGTTCTAACCAGCCATTTAATACATTTTTGTAGCAGTGGGTTATTCTTATCAGCAGTGATAAACCCCATGACTGATAAAGCATGGTGAGAAATCATTACATTGATCATTATTTGTTTGTGTAATGGAAGTGTTATTAACTAGATTTATTATATACTATAACATACACAGAAAAAACTGATTACTATCATAAAAATAAAGTTATATTAATTAAGTAATTAACATTCCCTGCTCATTCTGAAACATTGCTGTGTCTGAGATAAATTCATTTTGAGCAAGTGAAAAAAATTCTTTTGTATTCACAGTTAGATGCTAATTAGTGAAATTTCTTTAAGTTGCTGTTCAAACACAAAAGTAGTGTAACTTGGAGATCTTTCTTCTTTTATATTCTGTTTCACACTGACAAAAGGCTCACCTGGTTAGGTTTTCTTAATTTTTGGCAGCAGTCCAGAAAATGTTTGGAGTTAATTTTCAAAAAATAATAGTACAGAAGTTGTTAAAAATACTTGAAATTAACTGCTCATTCTAGTAAAATGATGTCATAGCTGCCTTCAAATGAGAACATGAATGTACTGTAAGCAATTGTGGCAGGGCAGAATTTTGAATAAAATTGAAGCTATTGAAACTATTGATGAAAAGCAAAAATCACACCACACTGGTTTCAAAAGAAACCTTCCTCAAGTCTGTATGGTTTCAGATATTTTAAATATATATTTTTTATTCTAGGCCCCTGAAAAACTATAAACAAAAACAATAAAATGTGTTCCATTTGTGAACATCTTAATTTCTATTCAAGTAGAGTGCCATTCACTGCTGTGGCATTAGTACAGAAATTTTGGTTCTAAATATAGTCTTGCCTTTTAGAATCAATGGACTAAATATAGGGGCATTTGCCTAGCAAGTGAATCAGTTTATCTACTTCCACAGTAAGTTTATAGAAAATATAAATAACAACATGCTAATCCCGAAACTATAATGTCTTTCAATAAATACTTTGTTGACCCATGATGTCTGGGCAAACATACAGGAACGTTTCATCTATCTGGCTGTTTGTATCATTTTACGCAGAGGCCAAAGAAAATTACAATTTTTATTTGTTGATAAATGCGTCAAATATGCCTCAAAATCTCGTGATCTACCTCTCACGGTGATGAATAAACATCGGTAAGATGTGGATTAAATAATGTGATCAGGGCATCACGGTCAGTGAAGTTTTTCAATGTAGACTAGATTTTAGAGACATGTCATCAACAGAGAGACACTACAGATGGCAAATTGAGTGATTTGGAATCCAACGACTGCATCTCAAACAGCACACTTGTACTACTGTATTGCATTTTCTCGCAAATAGGAGCTATTTCTAAAAACCAGAGAAATCACCAACCAATGAGGGTTTAAATTTTATACTAAATTCCTTAAAAAATATATTTTTCTTCTTGAATCATCCCTAGAAAATAGAGTATACAGCTTAATTCTGTGTGTTACATGTGATGTATTAAAATTTGCTTTCCTTAATCCTAAAAGAGGTTAGCTATATTAACACAGGCTGTCCTGCCACTAATGACCTTAACGTCAGTGAGGTGTAAAGGCATAAATAATAATAATAAAAAAAAACACACAGCTGTCCTTTTTGTACATATACATTTTTTTCTTCAAATTCATAGGATGTTCGGAATAACATAAGAAATGTAGGATTTAAGCTCAGACGGTAACTATAATAAACAAGAAGTGTATGTATGGAAAGGTATTATGGTACTAATATATTCACTATCCCAATAAAAGAAACAGCAACATCAAAAAAAGGAAACATATAATGAGACCATGTGATAGAGCGTGGTTAGCCAAGAGGATGATATCCAATATCGTGTGGACAAACACAGCTGACGCCAAGGCTAAACTATCTGGTGAGCAGCTGATTGTTGGACTGTGTGGACAAAACACACCATGAAATATGGAGAATACCGATTGCTGACAGTTGCATATATGATATATTAATCTGCTTGTTAAAAAATGTGTAACTACACTGAACGCTGTTGAGAGACTAAAGTAGGTGGGTAAAATTTTAACCTCAGAGGTTACTAAATATCGCAGGCTGTTTCCTTTCATCTAATATATACGTTTTGTTAATAGTGTATGGGAGGTAGGGATATCAGAATATCACTTAATCACAGCAATGTTTTATTCTTAGTATTAATGTAATGAATTATCACTTCACTCATGTATGCTTCTCCATGTCTGAGTGGCTGTTTTCTTCACTCTGCTTGCCTGTGTTCTCCTCAAACCAGAATGTCTTTAAGGTAACTTAATTCAATACTTGGCACATGAATGTTATAAAATTCTGTTCATAGTATCACCAGGCATACATCCAAATATCATTAAATTCTCTACAGGATTACTGTTGCCGTCAGCACTTACAAACTATATTGTATACTTGAATATTATGATCGATTTACACTTCCCTTTGAAGTCAATTTGTGCACGTTTATCATTCAACTGTATTTTGAGAAATAGTTTCTTGTTTGGGGCAGCAAAGAAAACTTGAATTCATAGCTAGTAGAAATCAAGAAAAAAGTGATTAATGGAACAGAAAAAAAACAACTGCGCACAATTTATATAACCACTGAATCCATGATTACTGGATGGTCATCCAGTCACATATATACTGTTTGAGGTCTCCAAAAAAATTATTACAATAATCGCCAAATGACATCCGAGAAAGCTATCTGCAAACAATGGGTATGTGCTGTGGCCTGCAATGCCGATTCATGTAGATTTGACTGCCACCATGAGTAAGTTCCAAGTACCTTCCAAACTGAGCACAAAAACAATATACAATTAAATGTGTTATTCGAACTTACTTATCTCTATTTATATTAGATATTTGAGAGATATAGAACAAAACAATTAACTTACAAATATACACCAAAACATTTCAGTATGTGGTTGCCATTGGTTGGTTAAATTGAAAATCGCAAAACTGGACCTTTTTTTTTTACGATTTTGGGATAAAAACAAATTTGTGTACCACTTTATCTGTATACAGTATCACGTTAAAATGACGGATTGTTGAAATCATTAAGAATCACTATCTTCTAAAGTAAGACAAAGTATGAAGTAAAATGTAACTCTTTACTTAAACAACTTATACTCCATCTATAATAAAAATTTGAGGTATATTAGGATTCCAATCAATTATCATTTGAGTGTAAAACTGTATCAGTGTACTATATTTAGACTTTCTAAGACTATGTGAGGTACTTTAGAGTTTTAATGATCAATAGTCAGTGAAAGACAAAATCGGTGAAATTTGCATCTAAATAATACTGAGAACAAGGAAGAAACAATATTTATATTTTTATTAAATATTTTGATATCTGGTTATAACAGAAATATGAGACACATAGCACCAAGTGAGGTGGGTAAGTGGTAACACTGTGGCCTCGCAATCGGGAGGACGCGGGTTCAAATACCTATTTGAGCCGATTTGGATATTCCATGGTTTCACCAATCACTATAGGCAAATCCGGAATTCTACCACATGCAAAATATATATATACAAAAATTAAATAAAAAACTTCAGCACCGACTTTTTTCCGATAAACATAAGTTAAAGGATGTAAAAATGAGTTGCTTGATGACAAAAAGTGTGAGTCATATTGCAGTGTTAATGGATTCTGATTTTATATGCTCGTTAATGTATTCTTAGAATGCATAAACAATTAATCATAAACAGTAATTAGACCAGAAGAGGAACCAGAAGCTTTCAAATTAGGAACATATTATTTAACAGAAGAACCTTGCTAGGCCAGAGTTCTTCAACTCTTTTGAATCTGAGGATCAGTTAATGGGGGAAAACAATTCTACAACTCACTAACTTATTGTAAGGGAACCAAGATAATAAAACAGGATTTAATTTTATTTGAGAATTGGTACGTAAATTTTGTCATTGTATAAGTTGCTTGGAAGTGGCTGCTTGCAGTGAGAGCATGCGCGTATCACGTGATATGTCACGTGGTGACACTCTCTCATCAGCACTTTTAGGTTTGGTACAAAGCTAGCCTTCACGCTCTAGTCGTTCTTTACGGAACAGCGCGCAGCAAACATGTTGTCGCTTACAGAAGGTAAGACATGCAGCAGCCTCGGTTTGATCTCCAAGTCAATTTGTTTGTCTCCAGGTCAATAAGTTTGGTTTCCGAGTTAGTCAGTTTGTCTCCAAAAGTGTTCAGTCTTTGTTATAGTAATTTCGAAAGTATTCGGTTGGTTTGAAGTTGGATAATATGTCGTAAAGTAGCTCAAACTGCCCCGGTGTAACTTATTTGGTTGATTAGGCTTCCATTTATATGTGTTGGTAGAAGATGCCGCCAGTTATAAGAATTATTCAGTCGCCGTTGTATTTCAGTGAATATGTGTATGTGTGAGAGAGTGGCCTATTTGTGTTAATGGTTGTGAAGTAATAAGTGATTTGTAGGAATCATTCGTTAAAGTAAAGGCAGTAATTATGCGATAACCTTGAGCAGTAAATACAGTTTAATAGTGTCATTTTCTCTTCAGGTCAGTTAGTTGGAATCGGACTAAAATGTATGTTAGGTTTTTTATATTAAATGGTTTGTAACTTATCCGCATCATGTTTGGTCTCAATAACACTCGTAGACTAAAGAATCCATAGCCCTCATCCTGATATTGTATTGTGTTTCAGAATAATATTGTTAATTTGATAGTATAAAGAAGAGTGAACAGAGGTTTATTTCCATGAGGTAAGAAAGTATAAAATCAATCGCAGTCTGATAATCTCTGCGTAATCAAAGATTGTCTGGTGTCAGATCCTGATATAAATTGCTAGAATTAACATCTCCTAGCTAATCTCCTTCCCCACCCCACCCCCTTTTTCGGTTACAAGTAGAGTTTAAGTTAGATGAAAATCGTTAATAACGTTGGACAGTTAATATAATAGCAACCACTCGTGCCGTACACACACCCCTACAAATTGGTGTCAGAAGTGGGATAGCAAACATGTGCGTGATTAAGTCTGAGAAATTTGTGTTTAGTTATTACCAACTTTCCGCAGTGAAAACTTGTTTCATGATTTTGTTTTGCATAACTTGGAGACTAACTGAAGGTATGTTGTGTGTATTTACTAAAAAAAGGTGCCTGGAAATATTTGAAATGATAGAAAAAGAAAAATTTTATGTACGGAAGTTGAAGTAAGTTGCAGTTGACCAAAGAGGCGCAAGATGGCGGCGTATCAACAGGTTGGCGCACACATTGGCGGACAGATGGCGCACGAGACGGTAGACGGCAGAAGAAGATGTAATGGCCGCGATCAGATGCAGCACGAGTGTATACAAACATGGCTACGTGGATGAGACTAAACAGACCAGCCGAAGCTAGAATATGTTAAAGTAAGTGCATTTTAATCTCTTGTCAGTATGTAGGGACATCTCTATAGTTAAAAACATTATAAAAAGTGTTGTAATCGAGTTTTGTTCGCAAGTAAGGTTATGCAATGTAGCGTGCAATTTGTGGCTTGTTATCTCGGGGAGTGCATATTTGAAATGACTATTGAAGTGGCAACAGGCGAGCTTGACCTATTCGCGCGTAGTAAGGTAATGAGTTGTATTTGTGTAAGAGGCGCGACAGTTATAAAGACCCTTCCAGGGCACGAAGTGTAACAAGGTGAATATATAAGAGATGAAAAATGATGTAAGAAGCAAATGAGGTTATACGACAGTAGACTAAATTTTTCGATGTTGTGGTTTGGTTAACTATTTTGTGAAACTTCCTTTTGAGTGTAAACACGCAGGTGTTTCCTTTTCAGAAAGTTAAATGGCAAAATACAGGTTTAATGTTGTTAGGGAGTCGCGACCCAAAATGCAACTGTAAAACAGACCTACTAGCTTGTCACATCTTAGTTTGAAAGTTGGAAAACGTGTTGGCATATTAACAATCTATGGGATTACTGGAGAACGCGATACCGGTAGAACTACTTTCCGCCGCGCAAAACAATGACGTCACAACATGGCGCCTATGACGTAAACACCATCCAACGCAGCAAAAAATGTAACTAACGGGACAGCACGGGAACTAGGGGGTTATCTGGGCGGGGAACAAAAACAGTCAATATATTAACCAATATAAAGGGTAAAAACCAAAAAATGGTATCGTCATCTCCAATAAACCCCCACCCGCCCAACTGTATAACACGATACCACAATCTTGAAATCAAACATCACTTGAAAACTAAATTAGAACACATGCAATTTAATAAAACTTTACACCAAAATCATGATATCCTAAGCACTTTCAAACCATCCGTTCCATTGGAAACGCGATTCCGCTACATCAACATTAAATAACATACTTGTAATACTTCTACACACGAATTATCATCAAAGAATAATTACTTTATAATAAACCCTAAACCATTTTTTCCGACTGCAAAATTACGCACGAATAAAACGTACACCAATACAAAACAGATAAATCTACTTCGTAAATAATTACTAAATAAATCTTCCGTTAGACCATTATAAAATAATAATGCCAAATCCTAGAACAATTAAGATGTCCAATAATACCAAACTTTCTTCCGCCAGAAAAATTAAAAATTCGCGAAAACGTTGTCGCAAGAAACGAACGAGAAAAAAATTACCAATTCACTAAACAAAAAACGTATTAACTTTTACAAACACATGAACACTTACCGTATCAGTAGCCAACTAACCTTACTAATTAAAAAACAAAAAAGCAACTACAACACATAACCTACAATGTCTCATTAACCTGCGCGCTGAATACTTGCGTGACGTATAGCTAGCTGTGACGTCAGCACTCCGCGCAGACACAATGTTATTGTACCGGAATCGCGATCTCCAGTACACCCACAACAACAACAGGAAAAGCCGTTCAAACCTGCGCGCTGAATACTACGTGACGTATAGCTAGCTGTGACGTCAGCACTCCGCGCAGACACAATGTTATTGTACCGGAATCGCGATCTCCAGTACACCCACAACAACAACAGGAAAGCCGTTCAAACCTGCGCGCTGAATACTACGTGACGTATAGCTAGCTGTGACGTCAGCACTCCGCGCAGACACAATGTTATTGTACCGGAATCGCGATCTCCAGTACACCCACAACAACAACATCAACAACAGGAAAAGCCGTTCAAACCTGCGCGCTGAATACTACGTGACGTATAGCTAGCTGTGACGTCGGCACTCCGCGCAGACACAATGTTATTGTACCGGAATCGCGATCTCCAGTACACCCACAACAACAACATCAACAACAGGAAAAGCCGTTCAAACCTGCGCGCTGAATACTACGTGACGTATAGCTAGCTGTGACGTCGGCACTCCGCGCAGACACAATGTTATTGTACCGGAATCGCGATCTCCAGTACACCCACAACAACAACATCAACAACAGGAAAAGCCGTTCAAACCTGCGCGCTGAATACTACGTGACGTATAGCTAGCTGTGACGTCAGCACTCCGCGCAGACACAATGTTATTGTACCGGAATCGCGATCTCCAGTACACCCACAACAACAACATCAACAACAGGAAAAGCCGTTCAAACCTGCGCGCTGAATACTACGTGACGTATAGCTAGCTGTGACGTCGGCACTCCGCGCAGACACAATGTTATTGTACCGGAATCGCGATCTCCAGTACACCCACAACAACAACATCAACAACAGGAAAAGCCGTTCAAACCTGCGCGCTGAATACTACGTGACGTATAGCTAGCTGTGACGTCGGCACTCCGCGCAGACACAATGTTATTGTACCGGAATCGCGATCTCCAGTACACCCACAACAACACACAACATCAACAACAGGAAAAGCCGTTCAAACCTGCGCGCTGAATACTACGTGACGTATAGCTAGCTGTGACGTCGGCACTCCGCGCAGACACAATGTTATTGTACCGGAATCGCGATCTCCAGTACACCCACAACAACAACAGGAAAAGCCGTTCAAACCTGCGCGCTGAATACTACGTGACGTATAGCTAGCTGTGACGTCAGCACTCCGCGCAGACACAATGTTATTGTACCGGAATCGCGATCTCCAGTGCACCCCAATCTATTTCCATAGGTTAAGCTAATACTGTTTGGTGTTTCTTTTGTGTATGGTTTTAAAATTATCGCCATTGAAGGGTAGAGCTACAAGTAGCTTAATGGTGTAATACTAAGTCTATTGGTCAAGTTGAAGTGAATTGTAAAGCATCAGTAGTGGTTAAGTGGTTCACCCAGGTGGTTTGTTGAGGTTACACAAAGATTGAGTTGTATTGTCTAAGGATGAATAACAGAAATGTATCTACATAATGTTACCTTCAGGCAACTGTGGTATTTAGTGAAGTGTGGTTCCCCGCTGAAAGCATGCATGTAGTGATGAGTCATACGGCCATATGTGGAAATGATGAATATGTGAGAGAGGGTTATGAGTTGATGAATGTGTTGTGTTGTCAGTAAGTCTCACAGGAACAGGAAAAGAGTGAGGAGTAAGTATAATGGTGTAATAATTGTTGTGTTAGCCACTAGTGAGAATATTTGTTGTACATGGAGTAATGAAATGAAGGCATTCCTAGACCGAGTTTGACATGATTTATAGTAGCAGCCACCAGTAAGTGAGTAATGAGTGATTTTGATTTTGAAGGCACACATGATTTTGGTTATGTTTTGGGTTTTTGCTTGCTAGGTTATATTAGTAATGTGTTATAATGTTGTGTACACTGGTGATGTAAATTGATGTAATTTGGTCAAGTTATAATGGGTTTAGTGATGACGGTTATACTTAGTATACCATATCTGGCTGTGTGCAGATATGTCATCACATGTTGAAGTATTAAGTAAGTCTGTGGTGTTGATGGCAGTTAGGATATTTATTGTGTTTGAGTTAAGATCTGATCTTGTTACAGTGCAAATAGAGAAATGTTATGTGCTTGTGGTAAAAGAGTGGACAGCTGATATGTTAAGTGGACTCTGGTCATAAGAGAAGTTGCAAGTTAAATTATAGTACCCTGTCATTGAGATGTGATGCAACTGAAGTTCCCATGTAAGGTAGGAAAAGTATTTTATTATATAGTGGTCATGATTGCCTAAGTGAAACTGTTTATGTGTGGTCTAGAAAATTTGTACAGTCTTTAAGTGAGTGAGAGTACACCACTGATATCAAGGTATCAACGACTGAGTTTCTATTTAGTACAATGCAGTAATTGATGTGGCGAAACGATTTATTGTTTGTGGAAACCCGAAAGTGTAGACCCAGCTTTAACGTTATCAGACAAAATACAGTGTTCATGTTCGAATGAGGGAACTGCAGACCCCAAATTTGGCAGTTAAACGAACCTAAAAGTCTGTCGTCCATTTAAACACAGCAGATGTATTATCTAAACCTACATTGAATTCTGCATATGAGGGTAATTAACACTTGACTACACTAACATTGTAATAAATTTGCAGATAAAGCCATGTAATGAATCATTTAGTTGAGAGAAGTGAGCCAGGAATTTTGATTATTTGGAATTGATAATCAGTTATAGTATTTTTCTGAACCTACATAATTTACAAGTAAATTCATTTTCCCCCTGTTACATTTTTGTTTTAGCATTCATTATGAGAATTTAAATTATTAACTCTTCTTGGCATATGTGTTCACATTTTAATTATTGTTGCAATGAAAATATAAAGTAAATTTCAAGAGACAGTTCTAAAGATGTTAATTTGCTGTGAGTTCCTTTGAATATAAGATTAAAATTGAAACAAATTTATTGTGGCTCAATGGTTCATGCATGTGAATAAGTCAATGGTATTAACATCCTATTAAGATTTTTGGAGTATAGTTATTCGGTTGAGAGATTTTCCTGGGAGTAAGATTTTTAGAGAATTGAGACAACCAGAGATATTTGTGTGTCCACAAGTTTTGATCATAGTAATGGCTTATTGTAATGTATGCGGTGCTTAAGTAGTTTGCAGAAGAATTAGTGCAATCTTTTATCCATCTGATTGAGTGATTGTCTTGCAAGCTGGTATGAGTCACAGGTCTTCCTATTTTGGTTTTGAAATTAGTTTTGCAGTGAATTTGGACTTTAATATATTGTTCTGAGATTTTATTTATGTCATTGATGTCATACTGTGTATTTAATTTATTCTTTGGTCTTCTTATGTGTCACATTAGAATCAAGTTGTCATGAAAAGCAGGCTGTAAAGGGATGTATTTAAGTTGGTTTATGAGACAGCTAAATGGATTAATAGTTGTTCTCAGGTTTTGACGAGTCCTTTTTCAATGTCGTGCTCTTGAAAGGTTGCTTAGGCGTAAAACTGAAGCTCGTGGTGAGATTTAGGGGATGGACAGATGTAATAGTGACATTCTAGTTCTCAAGTGACATTATCTAAAATTTGGTTTTGGACAATCATATTTTTATTTGACAGAGTGATGGCAAAGTACAGTTGTGGTATCGAGTATGTTATCAGTGCTTTGCCTATTCTATTTGGCAGTGTTTTCTAAAGTGGACTAGTAAAAATAAATTATTGTGACTCAGTAAACATTATGGACCTGTAAGAATAAGAACTGTGTGGTTAATTTAGTTGTTCAGCAACGTCTTACTGGAGAGTGGTGCGTAGAAGCAAAGTTACGTTCTGCGTTTATAATCGTCAGTGTGTAAGAAACTGTAATAACCAGAACTTTTGTTGGTAGCTACTGTTTCCTTACGTTAAACCTTCTGATCCGTATTAGGCTTATAACATCTAGGTCAAGAGAACTTATTCAAACTACAAGATTCCGCAAGATAGTACCAGCTAGAACGAGTGACAGATTGTGTTGTTATAGAGAAGTTATCATCATTGTCATCGTTGGTTTATAGTTCTGCAAGATGTCTGATATTAAAACGAATGGCAAGCTATGTTGACATCCAGAAATTATTATCGTTGGTTCAGAGCACAAGAAGAGAAGAAGACTTAGAAGTTCAACGTTTTGAAAATTTATCAGAAGAGACTTTAGCAGTTAGAGTATTTGTATTTTTTGCCCAGCGTTGTCTGTGTTGAAGAATTATATCACTTCTATTTCGGTCTTTGATTGCTATATTGAACTATGTGTGTGTTGTGATACGTGTGACTACATTGGACAGTGAACAATGATAGACAGCAGTTCGCAGCTTAGTCTGAGAGGGACGGCTGACTGCAGGAAGAGTGAGCTGCTCCAGGTATAGAGGTTCCATAACGGGTAAAATTATGGCTCAGATATGCATTTTGGACAAAGGGGTAGTACACAAAGCACCATATCACTTAATTCAAGTTGCAAGTCTAGAAATTTCAGTACATTTTGATGTAGAATTCAGTTTGGACATAATTGGTTTATATTTTGTAACGTTTATTAATTGTTTGTTGAAATTGTTGTAAGATTGTTGTTTTGAATTTTTATTGTCACTTCTCAGCCTTCATTTAAATTCGAAATTGATGTATTCATTGTGATTGCATGTGATGCACTGTGAAGCCAAGTATTAGAGGCACTGTGTTTTAAGGTAATTGATGTTGAGATATGAGATAAGCAATGTTGAGTAAGAGGCAGTTACGGTTATGTGATGATGCTGCTAAGAATTAATAATCAGATCAATCCTATTGTGTTGGGATTATGTGCCATTTTTGTAACACCACCACAGGCTGAAGTCAGAGAAAGTAACCGTGAAGTCAGAAAGTAACTATGAAGTCAGAGTGAGTAACTATTAGGTGAGAAAGTAACCATGAAAGAGAGTAATTATGAAATACTTGTACCCAGTAATATTGATAGTTTGTGAATCAGTTTTATGAATTTGTTAGTACAACCATTTGATAAATGTTTATTTTGGAATCTAATTTTTTGTTCAGAAAGTTTATGTGGAATAAGTAGTATACAATTGTGAATTATAATGCATGAGTGAAATTTTTAAGTTGATTTGGAAGAGATCTAAAGAATTTTTGTGAATATTTTGTCTTTGTTTGAGAATATGTGTATGTTAAAGATAAATGGAAGATGCAGAATCAATTTTGAAGGTATTGGTTTTGAGAATTTGATGAATTTTGATAATTTTGGATATAGTGCTTGAGTAAATTTGAGTAATGATTTTGTTTTATAAATGTTAACCTTGATTTTGATTTGTATTAGGAATTTTGTAAAGAGATGCTCCTACCAGACAGTGGTTCCTACCAGATTTATTGAAAGTAAAGTCTTTGACAAAGAGAGAGAAAGAGATTAAATGCATCTTGCTTAGCTAAAAGTGGTCCATGGAACAGATTTAATGATTGTGATCTAAGTGGAAACAGAGAACAAGTACTGTCGCAGATTATAATGTTTCAGCGTCCTCGAGATGCGGCACGAGAATGATGAGCAGATGGACCAGTATTCCAAACAGCTGTGAGAGGTCAACAACCCAGGACAGAGCTTCAGTAGATCATCACACCAACATCTAATTCCAGACATCCCTAACATCAAGATGTTCGTCAGCCCCCCCCCCCAATCAACATCATCAGTTCCTGACAGCCCTAACATCAAGATTGTCAACATTCCCCCCCCCCCCTCCAACATCAACATTGATCAGCTGACGTAGTTGTGTAGAAAGCTGTGGACTTATCCAGTAATTGATTATTTTTTTAGAACTCAGTAAAAGAGGAGTAGATTTTTACAATTTGGTATCATAGTAACTGTAGTTTGGTGAACTTAGAACTCTCAGTAGATTCTGTTTGTTGAGTATACTGATGGACTTCAATGATTCAAGTGATTCTGGACTATTTATTGATTTTGGTAATAGGACAATGGTAATTTAAAACTTTTAATTTTGATTCCTTGGTAAATTCCATTTGATTGCAATTTGATTTTTGAATACTTGATTCTGATTACTGAGATACTTTGATTATTTTGGTTGTTTATGTTTACAACGACACTTTGAAATTGATACAAACAATTTTGTACACTTAATGACTTTATTTGATGATATTTATTTGACTTTGTGTGATTTTTCTTGAAACTTGAAGATGAAATTATTGTGTTTTTCAATAATGTCCGCAGGTTAGATTTTTTCTTAGAAGAGAACATGACACGATCAGAGAGTTTAAATGATTATAGATTTTGAGATTTTACTATGTGATCAGAGAGGCAGTGTGTTTGTGTAAAAGATTTTGATTTGGTTTGATTTTCATATTTTTGATTGATTGTTTGAATTTCATTATCTTTGGTATTGATTAGGTATCATCGTTGGTTAGTAGAACTTGGTCTCGTAACTGAAGAGACGTCGACGTCTCTTATCCCGGAGGGAGAGTGATGTAAGGGAACCAAGATAATAAAACAGGATTTAATTTTATTTGAGAATTGGTACGTAAATTTTGTCATTGTATAAGTTGCTTAGTAGTGGCTGCTTGCAGCGAGAGCATGCGCGTATCACGTGATATGTCACGTGGTGACGCTCTTTCATCAGCACTTTTAGGCTTGGTACAAAGCTAGCCTTCACGCTCTAGTCGTTCTCCATTCTTTACGGAACAGCGCGCAGCAAACATGTAGTCGCTTACAGAAGGTAAGACATGCAGCAGCCTCAGTTTGATCTCCAAGTCAATTAGTTTGTCTCCAGGTCAATAAGTTTGGTTTCCGAGTTAGTCAGTTTGTCTCCAAAAGTGTTCAGTCTTTGTTATAGTAATTTCGAAAGTATTCGGTTGGTTTGAAGTTGGATAATATGTCGTAAAGTAGCTCAAACTGCCCCGGTGTAACTTATTTGGTTGATTAGGCTTCCATTTATATGTGTTGGTAGAAGATGCCGCCAGTTATAAGAATTATTCAGTCGCCGTTGTATTTCAGTGAATATGTGTATGTGTGAGAGAGCGGCCTATTTGTGTTAATGGTTGTGAAGTAATAAGTGATTTGTAGGAAGCATTCGTTAAAGTAAAGGCAGTAATTATGCGATAACCTTGAGCAGTAAATACAGTTTAATAGTGTCATTTTCTCTTCAGGTCAGTTAGTTGGAATCCGACTAAAATGTATGTTAGGTTTTTTTTATATTAAATGGTTTGTAACTTATCCGCATCATGTTTGGTCTCAATAACACTCGTAGACTAAAGAATCCATAGCCCTCATCCTGATATTGTATTGTGTTTCAGAATAATATTGTTAATTTGATACTATAAAGAAGAGTGAACGGAGGTATATTTCCATGAGGCAAGAAAGTATAAAATCAATCGCAGTCTGATAATCTCTGCGTAATCAAAAATTGTCTGGTGTCAGATCCTGATATAAATTGCTAGAATTAACATCTCCTAGCTAATCTCCTTCCCCCCCCCCCCTTTCGGTTACAAGTAAAGTTTAAGTTAGATGAAAATCGTTAATAATGTTGGCTAGTTAATATAATAGCAACCACTCGTGCCGTATACACACACCCCTACATTACATGGGTCCAATTTTATACTTATAAAATTTTAACCAAACGTACCAATTGTTATTGGCACGTAATGCAGTCAGTTAAGACTTACAGCTACAATCTGATAGATCTGAAACATTTTAGAGCTGTAGGTCCATATTGTCTACTTCTATTTAGAGAATCAAAGAGTATTTTTCCTGACTTTAGGCAATACGGTCTGACTTTTCTTCCAGTTGAACTAACTAATAGAATTCCAGTTCAACTACATAGTAACAATTAAACATAACGAACTGTTAATAGTTCTTGTATGGAGCTACAGTGTGTTTTAATAGCAGTTAACCTACTTCTGATATAGCTAAGTTTGTAAACAAATCACAGTGTTTAATTCTTTAATTTAATTACAATGGAGCCCATGCTACAGCAACCCTTTTCCTATATATGCATTTACATATTTACCCCTTCCTGTATTTTTTTTAAATTCTAAATTCTTTGAGTGTAATTGCATCGACTGCTTACATCTTCCTTTTATGGATATACGTAAATTATTTCACCATTTTAGGTAAGTTATTCAGAATATCTCTTCGTAAATATATGTTATGGCACATCTGGGTGACTACAAAGCAGTCTGTGTTCAAATTCCGAGTGACATACTCATAAACGACTGGCTCATCAGTTGAGAGCGAATGCTCGTGTGACTGGAGTCTGATGATTCAGCTTACAATCAATCTTGAATTCAGTTAAAATTACATCACACTGTGCTCAGGCATTTCGTATTACATCAGCAACTAAACATTCCAAAATTCTTATTATGGGAAATGTAAATGACAAATGTTATTTAATTATAGTACAAACAGTTTAATCAATAATGAACGAGAATATAACTCATATTTTATACAAAAAGCACTGAATTATTGTATGTATACACAAGTATCAAATAAATTGATGCATCAAATGAAAAAATTAATTTTTATAGATATTTACTTCAAACTAAGCAAAAAGGAAAGACACAAAATCAGATGTAATAAGGATTAACATTATATAATATTATCTGACTAAACTGAGTTAAATTGTGAATTCAATAATTTGAGCAATGCAAATTTCTATTACATAAAGTGCAGCAGATTATTGATAGCATAAATAAATTACTATATTTTGCAGAATATAATTCTTTTTACACAATTTGCAATAAAATTCACACAGTTCTATTTTACTGAGTAAATAGTTTTCTACAGATATTTCAAGCCAATTCTACCATCACCTTGGCACCAAACATTACAAGATAGGGTGCAAAATTTTAACAAAATTTAAAATGGCATTTCTGTTCACAGAGATGGATTTTATCACATAGTTAGCTCACTAACGTTACAATACCCCATTGGAAAAAAAAGGGTGATGTGCTAGAGTGTACCGACTATAGACCAATTTGCCTACTTTGCAACACAATGAAGATCTTTGAGTGCACTGTGGATGCAAGCCTTCCAAGCATAGTTACGACTGACCCAAATTACTTTGGTTTCATGAAAGGACAGTGACGAATGACACTATTCATGACACAACTCTTTTGATGCACATAGCATTTTTGGAGCTTGAAAAGGCTTTCAGTAGGGTACCTAGAGATATAAGTTGTTACTCACTGAGACGGCATTGGGAACCAGCGGGAAAAATAAAATGGATCCAGCTACTACATCATATGGTCACCAGTTATGTTTGATGTGCTGTAGGAAGTTCTGACTCTTTTTCGCATCACTGTTGGTGATCATCTGGAATCAGCTTCAGCAACGCTCCTGTTTATCCTCTGTCTTAACACCATTGCTGGAGAACTGCTCACTCCACACCCAGGGATATATCCTCCACACTGATGATATCATGGTCACCTGCGAGTCTCGACAAGAATTTGAACAACAAATCCAACAATGATAAACTTTCCTGAATTATTACAGCTTGCACCTTAATATCTGGAAGACCGAGTAAATGAAATGTAGGGTTCCTAGTGATGGGTCTGTAAATTTTGATGGCATTAAATATTACAAGTCATCTGACTTCATATATGTGGGAACAGAACTCTGTCTGGATAGTCAGACACACCCACATGTATAAAACAGAGTCAATGCAATAAATGTGACTCAAACCACTGAGAAAACATGTCAGGGTCCTCTGCAATGGTACAGCCATATACTATACAGCAACGACAACTCGTTGGCAAGAACAGCACTCGACATAAGACTGGAGGGGCAAAGACCATTAAGGACAACCAAGAAACACTGACTGGAGACCTTACGGCAGGACATGCGTCTAGCCAATGTCTCACCTGAAGATGCATGAGATCAACACAAATGAAAGAATCCAGGAAAGCACACCCTGCAAAGATGCTAAGAAGAAGGGAAATGGATTTTACCACAATTGAATCGTTTATTTCAGAAACCCGTCAACTGACATTTTTGTCAAAATTGAGATAAATACATATAATGGCTCATGATGTGTAAACACACATGTTTGAGCAGAAAACCGTCAATGGCCAAGCATCTGTATGGGTTTTTTTAATCACCAAATATTGAATTTATTGCAGAAACCCGCTAAGCGGCATCAGATGGCAGGTTTCTCCAATAAATTTCGTGTTCGTCTTGTGGCACTCCTGCTTGTTATTACGTTGCACCACCTGTTTTAACCAATCGTTCTACTACTTCAAGAGGCAGTTGCTGTAAAGTGTTCAAGTGTTAAATTATTTAACATTTTGTGTGGTTTCACATTGTTTTTGTGACAGTTTCCTGTAAGAAATGAATAGTGTAAGTTCTGACGATGAACCTCAACCAAAAAGGAGACGAGGCATTTCCAATGAAAAACCAACAAGATTTATATTTACAAAGTCTGATAGAAGCTAAGGAAATTAAGCATAGAGTAAAAAAAGTCAAAGATTGCTCTGCTGGTGCAAAATAACATCAGTCCTCGCAGACAAAAAATAAATCTTTTGTGTACAATGTAAAGGGTAATGGAGTTTTTACTCCAGTTTGTAAAAATGTATTTTTGCAGATACATGGCGATTCTCGTGACAGAGTTGCAAGGCTGACTAATTTATTAGTTCAAAATAAAACACCTGTCAACATGAGAGGAAAAAATTGCAGTGGAAATGCGATCGAAGGTAATATTTGTGTCATTATGCATGAACACATTTCGCGATTTGAAGTGAGGGAAACACACTGCGGGACAACTAAGAAACAATATTTAGATGCACAGTTGAATATTAAAAAAATGTATGAAATGTTCCAAATTGACCACCCTGATTTAAAAGACAAAGTAAAATATAATTTTCATTACAAATATTTCAATGAAAATTTCAGCTTATCTTTTGGGCGACCACAGGTTGACGTCTGCAACCAATGTGAGAATTTCAAGGCAAAACTAAGAGACCCATGTTTGAGTGACAATGCAAAGTGCAGCGTAACAGCTGAACAAATACTTCACAAGCACAGAGCGAAAAAGTTTTATACAAAACAAAAAGAAATGACTGAAAACAAGGATGAAGATACAGTAGCGCTATGTTTTGACTTCATGCAAAACCTCCCGCTTCCAAATATTCCAGTTCAGGAAGTCTTCTACATGCGTCAGCTCTGGCTTAATGTATTTTGTGTTCTTGATATGAAGACAAATAGAGCAAGTATGTACATTTACCATTAAGGTCAAGCCAACAAATCTCCGGACGAGGTGTGCTCAATGTTATCACATTATTTGAAAACTGAAGTTCCTGTTGGAGTTAAACATATTGTTCTCTTCAGTGATGGTCCATCAGGCCAAAATAAAAATCATTGTGTTGTTCGGTTTCTGATGAACCTTTGTTATAGAGGAATATTCGAGACAGTGACTCACTATTTCCCAGTCAGGGGACATTCATTTCTACCCTGCGACCGTGATTTTGGATGTGTAAAACGTCTTGTGCGATGAGTGGACAGAGTGTACACTCCAGAGCAGTATGCTGAGATGATGTTTAGAGCCAGTAAAACAGGGCGTTTTTCTGTCTACCATGTAACCAGTGACATGATCTTTAGTTTCGATACGTGGGGGCCCAAGTTTTATAAAAAATGTGAACTCAGATGAAACAAATGGAAGGTGTGTTCCCAAGGAAGAAAAAATTCCTTCTAAAGTCTCAACCTACAAAGAATTTAAGTACAGCAAATCTGCACCAGGAAAAGTTGACGGATTTATATTTTCAACTTTTACCTTGAAAAAGTATGTTGCTGCTCCTGAACTCCCAACAGTGCAAGCATACCCGTCTGGAAGAGTTCCAATCAATGCAAAGAAGATCAACGACCTGGGGAAGCTTAGCAAATACACTAAAGGATATGAAGCTTCCTATGACAACATCCTCCAGTGGCCCACTACTGGAGCGGAGTGCAACGTTGATAGGCAGTACGAAGATGAGTAGTCCCATAGAGAGAAAGGAAAAATGAGTAATGTAACTGAATCCGTTTAAATTCTTTATATGCACAGAAGTAATTATGGAGTTTTTGTTGCTTTTAATAAAAATTTTAAGTTTATACTATTATGTTTTTGTTGTTAAACATCCTCCTGCTATTTAAAAAATTAAAAGTTAGCTTCAAAATAACAGTTTTTAATAATTTGAGGTAGTTTATTGCAGAAACCCGTCAACTGAATTTTAAAAAAAAAAAATTTTTGAAGAAAGTAAACAAAATAAAATTGAAATACAAACAACATTTGTTTTGAGAAGACATTAAGTATTCATCTATTTTTTTCAAGCAAAAGAGCTCTATTCAAATAAAAGATATTAAGTTTTTTCTGTTTTACCGAAAATTTAGAAAAACTGCACTTAGCGGGTTTCTGAAATAAACGATTCAATTTACAGGGGAAGGGAACACCATACACAATTTTCCAAAGTCTTCACAACTTTAAGTCATCTAATATATAGATTATTTTATACTGTTTGAGGTTTTCAGATGTGTGTGTGTTATAACAATGTTTTCTAGCATATGGAATCTTATGGATTTTTTATAAGACTGATAGGATCATCTCATATGTCCACAAATATACGTTTTCTAGCCATATAACCAATATTATGCCTTACAGTATAGCTAAATTACAAATTATAACTTTACCTTACCACTCAAACTAATCTCCACAATCTTAAAAGGATAAAACTCCACACCAGTATAACACTATATGAATTTTACAGCTAATTGGTCACTTACAAAATTTTCCCCAACCTTCACAAACATGAAGAACCTTTCATACGTACAATCTTCTATGTGTAACATATAAAAAGTGACAAAAAATTTGTCTTCTCACCACAATGAATACCTTATGTATTGTTATGTAACTGCAGTTCATAAACAATTCTTCAGAATGTTTACAAGCATAATGGTGTTAGTCTATACGGATTATTTTTCATGTAATGAAGCTAATATGATGGTGAGAAATAATTCCACAAACCTAAGGATGCTCACATTTATGAGCTGTTTTATGTATTTTGAACTTAAAAGAATCCGTAAACGATTTTCCACAAAGTTCACAAGTGTAAGGACACTCACCTGTATGAATTCTTTTATGTCGTGTAAGGTTACTATTAGCAGTAAAACATTTACCACAAACTTGACAAGCATATGGCCGCTCACATGTATAAATTCTTTTATGTACTACTAATTGATTAGCCCGATTAAATGATTTTCCACAATTTTCACAAGTGTAAGGCCGCTCACCTGTATGAATTCTTTTGTGTACTACTAATTGATTAGCCCATGTAAATGTTTTTCCACAAAGTTCACAAGTGTAAGGCTGCTCACCTGTATGAATTCTTTTATGCATTACTAAGTGACTAGCCTGTGTAAACGTTTTTCTACAAATTTCACAGGTGTAAGGCTGGTCAACTGTATGAATTCTTTTATGTTGTACAAGGGTACTATTAGCAGTAAAACATTTATCACAAACTTGACAAGCATATGGCCGCTCACCTGTATGAATTCTTTTATGTTCTACTAATTGATCAGCCCGTGTAAACATTTTTCCACAACTTTCACAAGTGTAAGGCCGCTCACCTGTATGAATTCTTTTATGTACTACTAATTGATTAGCCAGATTAAATGATTTTCCACAATTTTCACAAGTGTAAGGCCACTCACCTGTATGAATTCTTTTATGTACTACTAATTGATTAGCCCATGTAAACATTTTTCCACAAATTTCACAAGTATAAGGCTGCTCACCTGTATGAATTCTTTTATGTTGTACAAGGCTCCTATTAGCAATAAAACATTTACCACAAACTTCACAAACATAAGGCCGCTCACTTGTATGAATTCTTTTAT
The DNA here is from genome assembly GCA_031002005.1 of Vandiemenella viatica. Classification (NCBI taxonomy): domain Eukaryota; kingdom Metazoa; phylum Arthropoda; class Insecta; order Orthoptera; family Morabidae; genus Vandiemenella; species Vandiemenella viatica. Next base: position 686,580 of record JARYHS010006851.1, read on the forward strand.
GTCGTGTAAGGCTACTATTAGCAGTAAAACATTTACCACAAACTTCACAAGCATATGGTCGCTCACCTATATGAATTCTTTTATGTATTACTAATTGATCAGCCCGTGGAAACGTTTTTCCACAAATTTCACAAGTGTAAGGCTGCTCACCTGTATGAATTCTTTTATGTCTTGTAAGGTTACTATTAGCAGTAAAATATTTATCACAAACTTCACAAGCATAAGGATGATCTATCTCAGGGATACTTTTATGAGTTATTAGGATTTCAGAATTCATGAAAGGCTCTCCACACATTCCGAAAGCATAAGGCTGCTGCAGATCATGAGCAGGAATGACTTGATGATACCTAGAAACAAAGTAACACTGGTAAATTTAACGTAATACCATTCCTATAGTTAACAAACTAATGTTTATTATTAGTAAAAATAGCATACCAGGTTTCTAATAATCTATATATAATATTAAAAGAACTTTCATTTATACAGTTACTGCCCCACATCTACAAGATATGAACTATATCACTATTTTATAGTTTTCATGCATTTTGGCATTTCTTTTCTATTCCATTATCTATAGATCTTGTATGTAACTATGTATATAATTATTTGATTTTAGCAAGCTTGAGTAAAGTGTAGAAATATATATTTAAATTTTTACTCGCAGCTCACTCCATAAATTTGCTGATCACTATGCACTAATTATGCTATATCAAAAATTTTATATCTCCTATCACACTCTTCAACTCTTTCCCATACAGAACTGCCCGTAATCTAATAAAAAAACCCTCTACATTTAATATATATTACCAGAAATACTTTTTAAACCTACAACTAGCAGAGTACTTGGCATTGCCTGGTCTAATCAGGACTCATTTACCCACACACTATTTTTATATTTCTGAAGTGAATCATGCTTCTAAGTTTTATTAATTTGGCACCAGCCATTTTTAGAAGAAAGCTAAACATTGTTATACCTAAATGATTCTCAGGATGGAGTGAATTGGATGCTGCAATACAGAATGTCAGTTTATATTTTGTTCCAGGCTGCATTTCAACCGAACCATACCATGTGTTAAAGTTGCTGTTCAATAGTCAAAATATCTACTATCTGTGCATTAATACATGTCACATACATAAATCTGTATCTGAAATATATGTTTCCTCCAGCATCATGTAGAATATACAGATTTTTCATTGGTTTTCACAATGTTTAGGTATAGGGTACAAGCTAAAATATGATGTACATATAATACATTTATTTTCGAATATTCTGGCATAACTTAAACGAGCTGATTTATTTTGCCGGGACTTAAAACTGTAGTTTCTATAAAGAACACGGGAAATTAAAAGTGGTAGGGGGAAAATGGTTGGGTTTTTGTAAACCTAATATCTACAGTATTTTATCACATTTTTTAAAGTATATGGGTGAAAAATTCCTTCAAAATTGGATAGAAACTGTAGCTTTGTATAATGAATATTGAGACTAATTAACGGATGGAAATGGGGAGATTTGGTTTTTGTAAAAACTAATAAGGACAAGTATTTTTCCCTTTGTTTTAAAGTATGCAAAGTTCCATCGAAATCAGAAAAAAACATTGGTTTACATACGAATTAACGGGTATAAAAGGGGAAATGGGGTAGTTTTTGCCAGTCAGAAAACTTCTCCATGAAAAAATACATATATGTGCCAACTTTCATGGTGAACTGTCAAATAGTGTCGACTGTAGCTTTATGAGAACATTGATAAAAACTGAGAAAATGTAGAGGGGGAGAGGTGTTTAGTTTTTTCTGTTTATTTTAAAGTATACGTGTACAAGGTTCCAACGAAATCAGATAAAAAAGTGGTTTTGTATAAAAACTATGGATTATAAAAAGGGGGGAGTGGTTTTGGAATTTTTTTGGTTATAAACCTTCTCTATAAAAAGAAATGTATGTGTCAACTTTCATCATGATTGGTCAAACAGAGTCAATGTCTATTAATCTCGGATATACTAACACCCTCTTGTATATATAATATTTGATGTTAAAATGACATAAGCTCTGTATACAAACTAGGATCACTATGTTAGGTTTAATATCATTAATTGTAGTTTATATTACATCCATTATGCAGCACAATAGTTAAGTTATTCAATAATTTTCAATTTGCACCTATGTGCAGAAAAAAATTCAATTACTTTACTGAATATGTTGATCAAGCACACAGAGATCAAATTCATTTATTTTAACAGCATCTCAGTAGGCAAGGTTATTTTAATAGGGCATTATAATTGCATAAATTGTCTTAATATGTCTGTAAATAATTAGGCAGCAAAAGCAAAAATAGCCTGAATAATTACTCAGTTATTACTTAATTAACAAAACATGAGGCATAGTGAATTTTCTATAGAATATAACATATTCAAATGACACTATACATTGTGTTTTTACAACTCTTACATTGTAAATAGCCTGTAATACACATAAATATTAGGGTCAATGAAATTATTTTAGTACATGAGGTTATATTTAAAGTGTTTGCACATAATTCTATTCTTTACTGATACATGTTGTAGAGTAATTAAATAAAATTAATTAAAAAGTTTACTGTCAGTGTTATATTGTAACATAACTCTTTTCAATAAGTCTTTTATACTGCAGATCATTAATACAATGCTCTAGGGTACCATGCCCAGTGAACCTGCAGATACTGCATGATATTTCGGGGATCCAGTTTTCCAACGCCATCATATACATAAGGGCCAGACATGGCAACTGCCCTGTACCTTTCTAGCCTGCCAGATGGCCAAATTCTCAAAAACAGCTTAGCAGCCTAGACTATATGAGCAACTTCAGCTATACTTCATAGTGGAAAATGAAATGTTTCCCCTCATATTAACATCTAGGATGTTTTCTCAATATGGACATTCATTTATGCTGCAATGATGATAGTGGCATATTATGTCTATAATTACCAATTATGAATATTGATCTAATATAATTTTCTGGTTTTAACTGTTATCAGACCTTTAGAATCAATCATTTCTAGCCACTAAATAACCACCACAGTAAAAATGAGAATTCAGAAAAAGTGATGTCAGTCTCTTGCTAGATACTATAGACACCTGGCATAACTGACACTTGGGGTTATTAAACACTGAATGTGCTAATCACATTAATATTAAAGATCAGTTGTCATCAAGGGTAATGTCACAAAGTTTTTTTTCTGTAGATAGCATAAAGCCTGACCGTCTATTAATTTATGTTAAGTACAGCAGACTTTATTTCAATTTAAGGATCCACATATTTTGAATTAAAACTGTGTACTTTATCTACATTATTTTTAGTTTTATCATACTAATAGAATTTAAAGAAAATAGTTTAGTAATCTGCTCAAATAAAAATCCACAGTATTTGAGAACATCATTTCAAATGATCCCTAGTCCTAGCAGATCTTTTTATCCTGATCCTGTTAAACAATAGCTTAAAATAAAATATAATTTCATAAGTATATGAAAGAAGCCTGTATCATACTGGACATTAAGAATTACGTAAAATCAACTCCGTAAATATCGACTTTATGTAGAAATTGATATAAACAGTACTATCTGAATGAATCATAAACAAACCAAAATGAATACTAAATGCCAACAGCATCAGTAATAATGTCATGTAGTATACCAAATTCAGAATCCTAGGGCGTAGCGGGGTCGTAGACAAAACACTCAGTTTAAGGCAACGAAGCTTTATTAACAGTTGGCACAGTACAGAAGCACGGAGCGAACTGACTCCGGCTAGAAAGGAGTATCGCTTATATAGTGATGAAGAACAGTCTAGAACATTAATAGTAGTAACAACAAGAATATTCCAGAATAGTTTACACAAAGTTAAGAAATTAAAATTTTACAGCACTTAATGGATTTGAACCCACGACCTTTAGTCCCACAGTCTCTTAGCGTAACCACTACGCTACGACAGTCTTTTCCTTCTTCGTGGCCTGATCCACTTGATATTCATGACCAGGGCAATGTAACATCGGGACGCTGATCCCTTAAGGAGGGAGCAATGTCGCACATCAAGTGGATCAGGCCACGAAGAAGGAAAGACTGTCGTAGCGTAGTGGTTACGCTAAGAGACTGTAGGACTAAAGGTCGTGGGTTCAAATCCATTAAGTGCTGTAAAATTTTAATTTCTTAACTTTGTGTAAACTATTCTGGAATATTCTTGTTGTTACTAGTGTTAATGTTCTAGACTGTTCTTCATCACTATATAAGCGATACTCCTTTCTAGCCGGAGTCAGTTCGCTCCGTGCTTCTGTACTGTGCTAACTGTTAATAAAGCTTCGTTGCCTTAAACTGAGTGTTTTGTCTACGACCCCGCTACGCCCTAGGATTCTGAATTTGGTTTACTATGTGACATTATTGTTGTAAACCGTAAAATTGTAATAGGGATGTAAGGGTAATCAGCCTCATCCTACCAAACGTCAATCTCTCCTTCACGTGGAGCACCCTGTTTGCAGGGATGAGACTCTGGTGTCTCAAATACTCCTGGTACAAGGAGTCACCCACTGCTTGCCAAAGGCCTCCTCATGAAGGGAAGTGGCTCAGGCCACCCTCTTGCCCTTGGACTTTGGAACAGCCCATAAAGGCAGATAAATGAGAAATAATCAATAGCGTGGGAATTCAGAAGGCAACAGGAAGCCGCTTAGGGAAGCCCTAATGGTATCCCAAAGATTTTTAATCCTCTTAAATTCCTGTGTAAAATATTCCAGAGGTAAAATAGCCCCCAATCTGATATCCAGGTGAAGTCTGCTCAGGGGGAGTCATTAGAACAGATAGAAACATTCTATGAGTCGGAGTGTGGAATGATAGAAATCTGAATAGGGCAGGTGGGTTAGAAAAATTAAAAAGGGAGATGGAACGACTTTAATTAGACATTATTGGGACTAGTGAGAATAACTGGAAGGATGCACAGGATTTCTGGTCTGGGAACACAGAATAATCAATACAAAAGCTGTAGGTGCAGTTACTGGTATAGAATTTGTAATGAATAAGAGAATAGGAGTTTAGTGACAGAATTATTATCATAAGGGAAGAAACTATACCTGCTCCAATCACGTTAGTACAAGTGTATATGGCAATGTCACAGGAAGATGAAGAAACAGGGAAAACATACACTTAAATTGAAGAATTAATCCAAAATATGAAACGGGAGGAAAATCTACTAATCATTGGTGACTGGGAATGTGGCAGCTAGAGAAGGAAAAGTGGTTAATGTAGTAGGAAATTTTGGTCTAGGAGAAAGATATGAGTGAGGAAGCTGGTTTATAGAATTTTGTAAAAAATATAAACTCATCATGGAGAACACACTATTTAAGAACCATGCATGAAAGTTCAATATGTGGTGATACAGGTAAATATCGCGTAGATTATATAATGGTTAAACCGACTCAGGAATCATGTTCTAGACTATAAATCATATCCAGGAGCAGACATTGACTAACCACAATCTCATAGGCTCACGTTCAAGAGAATAAAGAAGCAATACTAATGGAACAGACTGGAAGTTAACAGTCTGAATCAATCTAATAGGAGGGGAAAATTTGCAAAGATGGTAGATGTGGGGCTAACAAATAACTCCAATGGAGTTCAACTGACGATTAATGGACAGGGTTGAGGAGAGAAATAATCAAAAGTGGTAAAGAAACATTAGGCTTTAGGGAACAAGCTGCCTGGAAACCTTGGACCACAGAAGAAACTTTGGAGTTGATGGATCAGAGAACAAGGAACAAAAATGCCCAGGATGAAGCAGGGAGAAAGCAATACAGACAATTTAGAATTCAAATAAACAGTAAATACAAAAATGCAAAAGAAAAAAAGCCTGCAAGAAAAAAAAGTGAAAAAGCAGAATAGGAAATGGTCATAGGTAAAATAGATGCGGCATATAGGAAGATAAACAGAAGTTTGGAGAAATAAAGAAAAGAGGTATACACATTAAATCTGCAGATGGGAAACATTTTAAGCACAGAAAGTGGAATAAACCAAAGGAAGATATATAGAGAGAAACAATATGATGGTGCTGATTTGAAAACAGTGCACTGGAAAAAAAGGTGACATCAATTTTGATGATATAGGAAATCCCATTTTACATGACACAATTTGATGATTTGAAAACTAATAAGGCAGTTGGGTTTGATGAGATTCCTGCAGATCTTCTGAAACTCCTAGAAGAAGAAGGAAGATAAAGATCACAGAAACTTATATCAAAAAATTATGAAACAGAAGAGATTCAAATTGATTTTAATAAAAGGTGAAGGTAGCACAAGCTGCTAAATGTGAGAACAGCTGCACTATAAATATGACATTCCAGGCTTTAAAATTACTTATCATAATAAGATATAAAAAAATGGTAGTAGAAGAGATAGTAGGTGAAGATAGGAGTATAGGAAGAAACTGTGGTACAAGAGAAGTGATTCTGGCATTAAGATTAATACTTGAAGTACAAAACCAGAAAAATAAGATACTTTTATGGTAATTGTTGATTTAGAAAAAAAACTGACAGGATAGAAATTTTGAAGAAGTCAGGTCTAGAATATGGGGAAAGAAGATGCTGCTAATGTTTGGGACAACTCTAACAGCATGCACCGTAAAACAGGAGTTGAAATTATTCGAGTCATGGGTGATGGCATGGGCAGCTACTGGATGCTTGTGGTTCCGTGTGAACGCCGTCTGTCAGTGGCCATTTATTCTTATGGAAAGTGGATTTGGTGTCAAGCATATATATCAAACCAGGCAGTGGTTTCATGTTAACTGGTATATTGCATGGGAGGTTTTGCAGGTTGAGTGTATTTATATGTATCATAGCCTCCAGCCATTTCCTCAATAATGAAAAATAGTTTTGTTCTAATATACAATGATATCAAGCAAAGAAGATGCAAACTAAAACCTATAACTGTAAAGTACAAGCATTATCTAGAAACTAAAATAGCAAGACTCAATTTTACCTCGTTTGTAAAAATGAGGAAGGAGGATGTGTGGAGTTCTGATGCAGATGAAGCCCGGTCAAATTTTTAAATATTTCTCGGCAATGCATACAGACATACGATGGGCACGAAACAGCTGTGACATGTTCAAACACATGTTTTGTCAGAGAACTCCAAGATAAAAACACCTGAGCACAAATAGCACAGACAACTTCTAATTCTGTTTCTTGCTTCAAAGTAATTTCACTGCTATGATAAGGTGTATGGGCACAGAATGTTGACAGATCTGAGAAAATGAAACCACACTGTTCACAAACATACAGTGGAGTGTTTACAAGTGAGTCATGGCAGAACACATGTCTTATTAGCAAATCCCTTGTATTGTAAACTTGCAGACAATTAGCACACGTAAACTGCAGTGGCCTCATACCAGAAGTGTTTTCTACCTCACCAGTATCCTCTTGGTCATGGACAATGTGCTAGGCTTTGATGAAATCTAATTGTTGCCCTGCAATGAGAACAAAAATTAGATCCTTCACTATATATATATATCACATGTGGTCATAAAAGTAATAACAACAGGGTCAGGAATATTAAAATGAACAGTATGTAACTAAATAAATAAACTACTTAAATGATAATACTAATAATAATGAGTGATGGATCAAATGGAATTGGATCGGTTGTTGATGCCAGGTGGGTGTGTGGTATCCAGGATATTTTACAGCTGCCACGAAATTCTATACCAAACTATCCCTCCCCTATATCCTTGCTGTCTGTGGCAGACGTATCTGCTCTGATGCTGAATCCCTCTCCCAGTACTCCCAGAACCTATCCCAAGCCCTTATTTCCTGCTCTTACTCAGCAGATCTTGTACATAAACAAATCTCACATGCCATCACCCCACCCTCCCTGTAACCACTCCCACCCGGCACCTCCAAAATCCAACCACAGCCTTGACCTTATGACCCAGTTCTTGCCTGGCCTCAAATCTGTCAATCGAATCTTATAACAGGGGCATGACTTCCTTCCTTTTTTTCCACAAATGTGTCCTCTTTTACCAAACATTTTACCAACTATCCCCAATACATGTTTCAGCAAACCACCTAACCTCAAAAACATTTTGGTTCACAAATACCCTCCATCAGACTCTCCAAAAGTACCATATGGATCTTTCCTGTACAATAGACCTCACTGCAAAACTTGCAAAATGAATCTTCCCACTACAACATATTCCAACCCTACCACAGGGGGACCTTCCCCCTCATTGGACATGCCACATGCTCCACAACATATATCATATACCAACTAACATGCCACAACTGCACTAGTTCCTCACCACACACCAATTCTCAGTCAGAATGATGGCCACAGACAAACAGTCCACACCAGCAACTTATACCTCCCAGTACCACAACATGGCAATTAACACAATTCTAACAATCTCAATGACTGTTTCGCCTTGAGAGCTATCAGAAACCACCACTGGCTCGGAACTTCAAAGATGGGAACTTGCAAACCAAAATATCCTGGATACCAGACACCTAACTGACCTCAATCACTCAGAAAATTTTACCTTATGACCCACCACTCATTCTTATTAGTTTTATCATTTAACTAGTTACAAATTTCTTCCAAATCATTTTTTTTTACTTATATACTGTTTGTTTTAATTTTCATGACCCTTTTGTTATATTATTAATTTTATCACCACCTGCGATATATATATAAAAACAATGAACAGGAAAACGCTTTAAGGCAATAAAACTAGGAAGGATAGGGAAATAAAACCCAACACTTACCACCAATGATGCGGTTGGGACGATGAACACACAAAAAAAACAAAAAATACAAGAGATGCGCAATATTTCGGCGTAAAGCAGCCTTATACGTGCACGTAATTCACACGTTATGTGATAACCTTCAGCATGTGCACACCTCCCGAACCACATGACTCGATTTCTATTACATGAATAAAGTGAAAATTGAAGTATTGTATATGTTCTTGTTCGTCGTATCTGTTTTTCACTCGTTTTGACCAACTTTGGTGAGTGATGAGTCATTTTCCCTTTCTTTTGATATTTACATGTACACGTTATATTAAGATAAATTTGTTATGTATTGTATGTTACTAAATAATTATGTCTCTGAAATGTTTGAATTATAAAATACTTAACCATATACATATATATTTTAAAGCACAAAATATATTACGAATTCCAAAGTTTAACTTGATGAAAGTCTCAGCAATCAAAGATAAGGAAGTCTCTATTCTAACATTTAAGTACAATCATGACTCTTAATATTAAAAGTGGTTACAGGTGTAGACAACAGTAAATGAAGTTAAATAACAAACTAATAACTATATGCTCTTATACTCCTACAGTAAAAGTTTCCATATATGTCTCAAGTACAATTATGAACATCTGTAATGATGCCCAATCTAATATGCACAGAAAGGCTGGCAACCAACAGCAGCTATATATGCCAAAAATGTATCACAGGGATATCATGTGAAAATAGATCTTTTCAACTAAAACGCTTACGACTCCTGGTTGATGTGTTTATCGAATTTTGTTGTCCCCAGTTAAACAGTTCTTGAGTGAATGCCAAGAACAAAAACTGTATCAAGGAGACAATTTTAAAGAAGAGCAGTGAAAAGGATACTCAGGTGTACAATTCTTAGCAGTCAGTTTGCTTAATAAATATTATTGAAAAGATACAACAGATAAGCTCATGAAAAAAAATAGTCAAAATACAGGGAACAAACACAAATGTACCTCAATTAATTTAAATCTTAAGGGGACATTTCAATAAATCAGTGTATGGAAACAAACAAATACATTACTATGGATGTCTCAGGGGGAACTGGATAGTCTATCATGGCTTCCATTTTTGTACAGATGAGAGACAGCTTACGAAGACTTTGCTAAACTTTCAGGGAGTACTACAGATACAGAAATATTACCATCACTAAGACCGTAAAACATAAAAACACAAAACTCTGCTTGTGGTGTAGTATTCTGGAATGTAGAAATGCCTCAAAGAATTGCAGAACTGTTGAGTAAAAATGATTTAATTGATAAGTTTTAGTTACTAGTGAAATGAAATTTAAAAAAATGGTCCGATAATAACATAGTATTCATCTATGTCAACCAGTGGCAAGATAGTGTGAAAGTGGATTTAGATCCACGTTAGATAATAAACACCGTACAAAAAAACACAGTGTAACACAATTTGTGCAAGTCCTTTGTGCAGGTAACTTGAACCCAAGTTGAATAAACCTTAAAAATTTTGAAACGTATCAGGAGAAGACAACGTGATGGGCAAAGTGAAGCATGTTATCCCTTAATAACATTCAGCATAACTGCTACGTTTAATTATACACATAATATGAGTATTATAAGGTTTCTAGTGCTATATATTAATGTAACCATATACCGTACCCTGAAGTTGATCCTTCAGCGCTATGATTAGCAGTGTTTGCCACTGCTGAGTCTGTTAGCTGTGCGATGCCTGCAGCCAGCTGCGGTAGTGTCCTGCTGTTCTGGGGGTCCTCCCGGGCCCCGGACCTCGACAGCTCTCTGGCCACATCGGCCCCACCACTGCCTCCAAGTGCCACTGCCTCGTGTCGTACAGTACTTGAGTCACTGTCTCTTGCCGCCTCCTGCCACTGTCTCACAGACGAGTCCCTTTCTCCCGTACTGGTGTCTGCCACGGCCGAGTCCAGTAGCTGTGCAACACCTGTGTGGCCCACATCAGCCCCACCACTAACTCCACATGCCACTGCCTCAGGCTGCACAGTACACACATCACTGCTTCTCTCTGCCTCTAGCAGTGAGTTTTCTCCTCCTGTAGTGGTGTCTGCCCCTGCCGATACCAGTAGTTGTGTGACTGACGTGTCCCCCGCTGCCAGCTGTAGCGGCGTCCTGCCGGCCTTGTCCTTGCAGTCCACCTGGGCCCCAGACCTCAAGAGCTCTCTCGCCACATCAGCCCCGCCGATGCCTCCACACGCAGTGGCCTCGTGCAGAGCAGTCCACCCGTAACTCTCTCTCACTGCCTCCAGGTCCGCCCCCGCACTCAGCAGAATCCGCACGGCGGCGGGCTGGCCGTGCCTCGAGGCCACGTGCAGGGGCGTAGACGAAGCACTGTCGACAGCCAGCGTAGCCAGACCCGGGCGGTGCTGCAGGGCCATCCGCAGCAGATGCAGGTGTCCTGCCCGACACAGCGCACTCATGAGGAGTGGAGCTGTCTCTGGAGAGTCCAGCTGGCGCTTCATAACCTCCAGCTTGCTACAGCTGATGGCACCAGCCTCCAAGAGAATCTCAAGGAACTGAGGAAACCGCCAGATGGGCCTGGGAAGCACTTCCTCCTTCGACAAAGTGCTCAACAGAAGTTCTGCTGTATCTTCCATTGGAGACCTGGGCAAAGAAAACACGTAATGCCGATGTACATCACACTTTAAAAACATCAATAACATCACTGCTCTCATTATAAATTCGTTTATCCTGCAGCTACAAACCCTTAAAAATTTAGGCTCATGTTAGCTCACTGGTCTTGGAATGGAACACAGGTCATTTTATATCTGTACTGCGAGCAGTAATATTCCTAATGCTAATGTAAAATTAGCAATCTCCTGTGGTATATCAGACATTTATGTGTAGTGCTATTACTGTCTACTGTATCCATTGATAATTTTCTTAAACTAGCTTTGGCCAGCATGCAATTGCAATGCCTCTTTTTCTTTGTTATAAAACACACACATTTACACATTCAAAATAAATTATAAACAATGATTTTAGTGCTTCAGGATATAAAATATTTTTCATGTTTCGTTTTCTGCAAAGAGACCCGTAGTTTTTATCCAGTTTTGATAGTACTTAGCAAACCTATGTTTAAAAACAGAGCGTTGTGATAGCTCAGAGGTTTAACTCTTCATTTCAAACATTTTCTGGTCTCCTCCCCGGTTCAAATTCTGGCGGTAGCAGGAACTTTTAAGACTTGTATATGATCAGTTCCTTTGTATGCCACCTTCAATGGATCTAACCAACCTTCAAGTTGTGGACTAATTTACTTTCTTTTTCTTTACTTTAAACCAAAGAGAAAAATACTGTCTACCATGTTTCTCACCTACTGGATATGAAGTTCTAATGATTTATGCCTTTTAATTGGATTGTAATAAAAAAAAAATCCTCCATCAGTATCCACACTGGCAGATTTCCATACCAACACAAAAAAAACGGAAAAGTTGTTTGTGTAAATTAGTATTAACTGGGGAGAAGGGGAAGAGTGAGTGCAGTTTTGTAAACTAAATGTAAACATCATTTTTCATTTATTTTAAAACATCTGTGCACAAAGGTCCTTTAGGATCTGTTAAAAACTGTAGATTTTAAAATTTCAAGTTTCAATTTCTTGGTCAGTAATTGTCCAGTTGGAATCAGTACAATGCCATTTAATATGAAATTTTATTGGCTCTCAGAATATCCCTATCCACTCTGGTTACTTTCCCTACAAGTTTTGGGATATTTGCAAAAAGACTGAATAGTTCGAAGTGCAAATTTTTCTTAGGTAGAGTGGTGGGTATTTGTAAACTAAATGTAGGAAATATTTTTCTCATTGTTTTAAAGTAAACATATGCAAAGTCCTATCATAATTGGATACAAATAGTGGGTTTGTATAAAGAATATTTGCAAAAATAAGGCGGGATAAACCATAAGGGTTTAATTTTGCAAACCAAAAGTAGGCAGTATTTTTTCTTTGTTTCAAAGTGAAAAGAAAAGAAACTAACTTAGTCCACAACCTAAGGGAGCATACTAAACCGTTGGTTATATTCAAGTCTTAAAAATTCCTGCTTCCATCAGAATTCGAACCTATGACCGGACAGAGTGTAAGAGCCTTAACCCATAAGCTACCAGACAGTCATTTTTTTTAAATCATGGTGAGCTAATGACTATAAAACCCAGATAAAAACTATAGGTTAGTATGAACAACATTAGCAAAATATGAGGGCTTGCTTAAAGGAGGAGAGGGATTATCATTTTGTAAACCAAACATAGAAAGTACTTTTACCTTTGCTTTAAATTAAAATAAAACTAACTTAGTCCACAACCTGAAGGTTAGCTGAATCCTCCCAAAGGAGGTGCACCAACCCATTGTGTCAGAGGCAGGATGGCCAGTTCCCTTACCCTGGGACCTATAGTTTAATGTGGAATATGAAGTATGGAACGTCCAGACATCGCTCAGATGATCAAATGCAACTCCTAAAAACTCCTGCTTGTGTCTGGATTTGAAACTGCAGAAACTTCTGTAAGTAATTGCATTCACTATTCAGCTGCAGACTGTTTTGTTTTGAAGCATACGTGTGGTAACTACTACCGAAGTTAGATTTAATCTGTGGGTTTGTATGAACAATGTTGGCAAAAAGTAAAGCGAGGAGGTGGGGCAAGGAATACAATGGTTTCTTTTTGGATACTAAATGCAAAAAAATCTAACTTATTCCAAATCTCGAAGGTTGGCTCATCTATCCTGAAGGTGTACTAAGCTACTAAGTCACAGGTAGGGTGGAAAAAAATCTATACCTCTGAGACCTACAATACAATGTGGAATCCAAACCATGTATCTATGATCAGATACCACACTTGAAAGTTTAGACTTCCACCATGATCTAAATGTCGGAACTTCCGAAAGTAAGTCCATTAACCACTGAGCTACCAGACCAATCTGTATTAAAGCACATGCGTGTTCAGTATTACCAAAATAGGATAAAAGCGATGCGTTTGTATGATCGTTGGCATAAATTATGGGTGGGTAAGGGAGGAGAAAGGTTAGGAAATGTAAACAAAATGCAGACAGTATTTTTCTATTTGTCTTAAAGTACACATATGAGGTTTTTTCATCAAAACAGGGTAAAAACTATGTGTTTGTATGAAGAATATTGTCAAAAATTTTGGGAGTGGGTGTAAAGGTGGAAAGGAGTAGGTTTTTGCAGAAAATGTGGGCATTATTTTTCTGTTTGTTTTAAAGTTTACATGTGCAAAGTTCCATCAATATCAGATAAAATCTGTGGGTTTGTTTGAATATTTGAAAAAAAAATTGAGGTGTGTGTAGGAGAGAGGGTGACTTATTTTATTTGTTTTGGTCAGAAACCTTTGGAGGCACACACAGAATAACTCACAAAAGGTTCATCATAATCAGTTGAATGGTATAGAAATGCATAAAAGAACAAAAAAATCATTTTTATATATCATATATGAGGATATCATGAATTATGAGCCTTCATATTGTAAGTTGAGAAAGTTAGTTCAAGCAAAGTTAGTGTTAGCAAATGTCAATTGCAAACTATTAAATGGAATCATATTAGACGATCATACTGTTCAATGGTTTTAAGGCAGTTTTCTATAATCGTTTAGCCTTGTCACTTCACATTCTGATACACAAACTATAGCTTTAAAAAGCTTACAAGTTTCTCAGATACATGTAACATCATCCCTCAGTTTATATTGTCTTTAAAATACTTTGTACTGTTCGCCCATAAGGCCCAAACAGAAAGGGAAGGACTACCAAGCCTGGCAACCTATTTGGGGACAGCCATATAAAATATTACACTGTTACAAAGCAGAAGAAACAGCAGACACCAAAATACTACAAAGTTGTATGAACTATGTATGACAAACAATAAACAGCCAGCATTCCAAAGCTCAACAATAAAATCAAATCAGAAGATGCTGTAAAATATATTAAGGAACAACACCAGTTCTAAGGAGAGTCAAATTATTTTTTTAACCTAAACAACTAAAAAAAATGATATTAAAAGATATTAACTGATGTAGAACCACTGAGATATGTAATGAAGTGTAACCCAGTTTCATTAATCCTTTTCTTAGTTTATACTAGTATTTATCAGACACTAACATTGTCCTGACAAATACATATTTAATATTTTTATAAAAACTTCACATGCAGCTTTAACTAAGTGAGAAGGGAGAGATATTAAAGAAAAAAACTATAGACAACTACAAATCAGTATCTTAGCAACATACAGCTATCGGAAAACCATTAATAAATACAGACAAAACAACAAGATACAAAATCAGGATACAGCACGAGTACAAAAAATTAATGTTTTCCCTCTTAATATTGTTAAAACAACTTCAACAAACTTAAAATTATTGAAAATTACATTCATAGTTTCTGTGCAGAAATTTTCTCTTATGTTTCTACTGATGAAAGAGTAAATATTGAAGGTATGTGGAATATTTAACTGATAGGCATGAAAGCATAATTATAACTTATGTTACACATGTGAAAAGGGAAAATGAGTTAATTTACGATTGGAAATGCCAATAGCATAACCAATACACACTTTTCCAAGTAATGACTGTGGGCACAACGAACTTTATTTATCTGAATTGTAAAAAGAAACACAGGAACAGCTCAATTCCACAAACACTATAAAGATAGGAACATACTTCCTGGCTGATGAATTACACAATTACTGCTTCCGTCACTCGTGTTTCCAACGCGATATTACAATAGCACAGCCAAGACTACAACAAACACGCCTTAAGCCACGAATCAGCTGACGACAAAGATACTGCCCGCCGGTAGGAGAATAATCCTCTCTTGGTTTACCGACAATTTACATTACGCAATACAATATTTTTCCTTCCAACCCCCAAATTTTTCAGACACAATAAAAAAATCTCTATCACACTAGTAAGGAACTAACGGCAATATTTCGTATAAACAAAATATTTAATATGAAACTTTAAAATTTGTAGCTTTAGTTTGAGATAAATTTAAATTGGGGCCACACACTACCAATATACTAAAGCCATTGAGTGCAGCCAAACTTGAAACTCGTTAAATTATTGCAATGGTTGTCGTCAGTGTGACGAAACTGGATTTTTTTGATTATTTTCAATCCCTAACGTCAAATGCAATATTCTTCTGGGCAATCCAGCTTGAAGGGTTGATATACTCAGTACGCATTCGTGAATAATAGATATTCTGAATGGATTACCAGTAAAACGTCTTGTAAAATTTAGGAATATTGACATCTGTAGCAGAGTATGGACATTAATTATCTAATTATGTTCTGTTCTTAATGATAACACGTGCAGAACAATTGTCGTTTTTACTTCCATCCCAAATTATTGCAGGCACATTAAGAAAGATCATTATAACAGCAGCTAGAAACTAACGGTGAATGTGCTGCAAATATTTCAAATAAACGATAAATTGTTTATATATTAGTATAAAATTTGTAGCTTTAGTTATTGATATGATTTAGATCGATATTATATTTTAACAGTTTACGAAAGCGACTGAGTGCCAGGGGCGTAGCTACTATGGGACTAGGCGGTGCAGTGCACCGGGGCACCTACAATCAGGGAGCCCCCAAGCATACATCAAGGGGCCCCAAAGTACATCTCTTGGGGCCCCAAGCGCAGCTCAGAGGCACCACGACCTTTCACGGCAAACTGGCGACTTTTTTTTTTTTTTTTTATCTCTACCGTCGTCTAAAGGGGCCCCTGAGACACAGAAAGCCCCTCACTAAGGGCCATCACTATTCAGGGGGGCCCCCAACCACTGTTAATAGGGCCTCTAGACACAACTCAAGGGCCCCCATCCTCAGCTCAGGGGGCCCCTATCACCAACACAGAGACAAAAAAAAAGGTCACCCATCTGGCCTGAGGGCCCAAAATAAATTTTTTGCACAGGGGCCCTTCATGACCTAGTTATGCCACTGCTGAGTGCAGCCACATTTAGAGGTCGTTCAATTTTTGCGATAGTTTTTATTATTGTTAAACTTAACTTAGTCCACAACCCGAAGGTTGGTTGGATCCTCCCAATGGAGGCATACTAACCCATTGTGTAAGAGGTAGGACGGCCAGTTCCTTTCTTCTGGGACCTACAGTTTAACGTGAAGGTTGGTTGGATCCTCCCTATGGAGGTATACTAAGCCATTGTCACAAAGGTAGGACAGCCAGTTCCTTTCCTCTGGGACTTACAGTTTAACGTGAAGGTTGGTTGGATCCTCCCTTTGGAGGCATACTAAGCCATTGTGTCAGAGGTAGGACGGCCAGTTCCTTTCCTCTGGGACCTACAGTTTAAAGTGAAGGTTGGTTGGATCCTCCCTATGGAGGCTTACTAAGCCATTGTGTCAGTGGTAGGACGGCAAGTTCCTTTCCTCTGGGACCTACAGTTTAACGTGAAGGTTGGTTGGATCCTTCCTATTGAGGTATACTAAGCCATTGTGTCAGAGGTAGGACGGCCAGTTCCTTTCCTCTGGGACCTAAAGTTTAACATGAAGGTTGGTTGGACCATCCCTATGGAGGCACACTAAGCCATTGTGTCAGAGGTAGGACGGCCAGTTCCTTTCCTCTGGGACTTACAGTTTAACGTGAAGGTTGGTTGGATCCTCGCTATAGAGGCATACTAAGCCATTGTGTCAGAGGTAGGACGGCCAGTTCCTTTCCTATGCGACCTACAGTTTAACATGAAGGTTGGTTGACTCCTCCCTATGGAGGCATACTAAGCCAATTTGTCAGAGGTAGGACGGCCAGTTCCTTTCCTCTGGGACCTACAGTTTAACGTGAAGGTTGGTTGGATCCTCCCTATGGAGGCATACTAATCCATTGTGTCAGAGGTAGGACGGCCAGTTCCTTTCCTCTGGGACCTACAGCTTAACGTGAAGGTTGGTTGGATCCTCCGTATGGAGGCATACCAAGCCATTGTGTCTGAGGTAGGACGACCAGTTCCTTTCCTCTGGGACCTACAGCTTAACGTGAAGGCTGGTTGAATCCTCCCTATGGAGGCATACTAATCCATCGTGTCAGAGGTAGGACGGCCAGTTCCTTCCCTCTGGGACCTACAGCTTAACGTGAAGGTTGGTTGAATCCTCCCTATGGAGTCATACTAAGCCATCGTGTCAGAGGTAGGACGGCCAGTTCCTTTCCTCTGGGACCTACAGTTTCCCATGAAGGTTGGTTGACTCCTCCCTATGGAGGCATACTAAGCCATTGTGTCAGAGGTAGGACGGCCAGTTCCTTTCCTCTGGGACCTACAGTTTAACGTGAAGGTTGGTTGGTTCCTCGCTATGGAAGCATAATAAGCCATTGTGTCTGAGGTAGGACGGCCAGTTCCTTTCCTCTGGGACCTACAGTTTAACATGAAGGTTGGTTGACTCCTCCCTATGGAGGCATACTAAGCCATTGTGTCAGAGGTAGGACGGCCAGTTCCTTTCCTCAGGGACCTACAGTTTAACGTGAAGGTTGGTTGGATCCTCCTATGGAGGCATACTAAGCCATTGTGTCAGAGGTAGGACGGCCAGTTCCTTTCCTCTGGGACCTACAGTTTAACGTGAAGGTTGGTTGACTCCTCCCTATGGAGTCATACTAAGCCATTGTGTCAGAGGTAGGACGGCCAGTTCCATTCCTCTGGGACCTACAGTTTAACGTGAAGGTTGGTTGGATCCTCGCTATGGAGGCATACTAAGCCATTGTGTCAGAGGTAGTACGGCCAGTTCCTTTCCTTTGGGACCTACAGTTTAACGTGAAGGTTGGTTTGATCCTCCCTATGGAGGCTTACTAAGCCATTGTGTCAGAGGTAGGACAGCCAGTTCCTTTCCTCTGGGACCTACAGTTTAACGTGAAGGTTGGTTGGATCCTCCCTATGGAGGCATACGAAGCCATTGTGTCAGAGGTAGGACGGCCAGTTCCTTTCATCTGGGACCTACAGTTTAACGTGAAGGTTGGTTTGATTCTCCCTATGGAGGCATACTAAGCCATTGTGTCAGAGGTAGGAGGGCCAGTTCCATTCCTCTGGGACCTACAGTTTAACGTGAAGGTTGGTTGGATCCTCGCTATGGAGGCATACTAAGCCATTGTGTCAGAGGTAGGACGGCCAGTTCCTTTCATCTGGGACCTACAGTTTAACGTGAAGGTTGGTTTGATCCTCCGTATGGAGGCTTACTAAGCCATTGTGTCAGAGGTAGGAAAGCCAGTTCCTTTCCTCTGGGACCTACAGTTTAACGTGAAGGTTTGTTGGATCCTCGCTATGGAGGGATACTAATCCATTTTGTCAGAGGTAGGACGGCCAGTTCCTTTCCTCTGGGACCTACAGTTTAACGTGAAGGTTGGTTGGATCCTCGCTATGGAGGCATACTAATCCATTTTGTCAGAGGTAGTACGGCCAGTTCCTTTCCTTTGGGACCTACAGTTTAACATGAAGGTTGGCTGGATCCTCCCTATGGAAGGCATACTAAGCCATTGTGTCAGAGGTAGGACGGCCAGTTCCTTTCATCTGGGACCTACAGTTTAACGTGAAGGTTGGTTTGATCCTCCCTATGGAGTCATACTAAGCCATTGTGTCAGAGGTACGACGGCCAGTTCCATTCCTCTGGGACCTACAGTTTAACGTGAAGGTTGGTTGGATCCTCGCTATGGAGGCATACTAAGCAATTGTGTCAGAGGTAGGACGGCCAGTTCCTTTCATCTGGGACCTACAGTTTAACATGATGGTTGGTTTGATCCTCCCTATGGAGGCTTACTAAGCCATTGTGTCAGAGGTAGGACAGCCAGTTCCTTTCCTCTGGGACCTACAGTTTAACGTGAAGGTTGTTGGATCCTCGCTATGGAGGGATACTAATCCATTTGGTCAGAGGTAGGACGGCCAGTTCCTTTCCTCTGGGACCTACAGTTTAACGTGAAGGTTGGTTGGATCCTCGCTATGGTAGGCATACTAATCCATTTTGTCAGAGGTAGTACGGCCAGTTCCTTTCCTTTGGGACCTACAGTTTAACATGAAGGTTGGTTGGATCCTCCCTATGGAGGCATACTAAGCCATTGTGTCAGAGGTAGGACGGCCAGTTCCTTTCCTCTGGGACCTAAAGTTTAACATGAAGGTTTGTTGGACCCTCCCTATGGAGGCTAACTAAGCCATTGTGTCAGTGGTAGGACGGCCATTTCCTTTCCTCTGGGACCTACAGCTTAACGTGAATGTTGGTTGAATCCTCCGTATGGAGGCATACTAAGCCATCGTGTCAGAGGTAGGACGGCCAGTTCCTTTCCTCTGGGACCTACAGCTTAACGTGAAGGTTGGATGAATCCTCCCTATGGAGGCATACTAAGCCATTGTGTCAGAGGTAGGACGGCCAGTTCCTTTCCTCTGGGACCTAAAGTTTAACGTGAAGGTTGGTCGGATCCTCCTATGGAGCCATAATCAGCCATTGTGCCAGAGGTAGGACGGCCAGTTCCTTTCTTCTGGGACCTACAGTTTAACGTGAAGGTTGGTTGGATCCTCCCTATGGAGGCATACGAAGCCATTGTCTCAGAGGTAGGACGGCCAGTTCCTTTCCTCTGGGACCTACAGTTTAACGTGAAGGTAGGTTGGATCCTCCCTATGGAGGCATACTAAGCCATTGTGTCAGAGGTAGGACGGCAAGTTCCTTTCCTCTGGGACCTACAGTTTAACGTGAAGGTTGGTTGGATCCTCCCTGTGGAGGCATACTAAGCCATTGTGTCAGAGGTAGGACGGCCAGTTCCTTTCCTCTGGGACTTACAGTTTAACGTGAAGGTTGGTTGGATCCTCCCTATGGAGGCATATTAAGCCATTGTGTCAGAGGTAGGACGGCCAGTTCCTTTCCTCTGGGACCTACAGTTTAACGTGAAGGTTAGTTGGATCCTCCCTATGGAGGCATACTCAAGCCATTGTGTCAGAGGTAGGTCGGCCAGTTCCTTTCCTCTGGGACCTAAAGTTTAACGTGAAGGTTGGTTGGATCCTCCTATGGAGGCATAATCAGCCATTGTGCCAGATGTAGGACGGCCAGTTCCTTTCCTCTGGGACCTACAGTTTAACATGAAGGTTGGTTGGATCCTCCCTATGGAGGCATACTAAGCCATTGTGTCAGAGGTAGGACGGCCAGTTCCTTTCCTCTGGGACCTACAGTTTAACGTGAAGGTTGTTTGGCTCCTCCCTATGGAGGCATACTCAGCTATTGTGTCAGAG
>JARYHS010006851.1:708550-772557 GCA_031002005.1 Vandiemenella viatica
CTCCTGTCTTGCAATGAATCCCGTTCCAGCTCCTTTATCATATCCGTCACTGATTGCATTCTGCGATAATTTCCAGAAACAAATCTAGCAGCCCTTTTTTGTACCCTCTCCAACTCCTGTATTTGATACGCAAAATGAGGGTCCCATACTACACTACCATATTCGAGCAATGGTCTGACCAAAGTTTGTAATCCAATTCTCTCTTACATCCCCTCATCACTCTCTCCAACAATTTCAGAATTTTTAAACCTTTTCCTACCACCTGTCCAATGTGACCTGCCGAGTTAAGCTTGTTATCAAAAGTAATGCCAAGATATTTACATTTCAAGTCTTCAGCAAGCAATTCTTTCCCCACCTTATATTCATAATTAACCTTTTGTTTTTTATTTGTGTATCTAATAAACTGACTCTTCTTTGCATTTATCTTCATTCCATGTTTATCTACCAATTAGATATCCTGTCCACCTTATTGCCATGGCTATCTGTTTCAATATTCATCCATGCTTCATTGCAAATATATGCCTCATACTCTATCACTTCACCTGCCTCCTGTCTTCCAATGAAACGCAAACGCAAACCTTCTGCTGTACCATACCAGCTGCCGACTGCAATGTGCAATAATTTTGTCACAAAAATTCTATACTTTTCACTTCTCTAAAACTCCTCTATCTGATAAACATAATGTGGATTTATTTTTATTAATTTAATTGTTAGCTAAAGGTGTCAGCGATTACCGAGTGAAACGAAGAATAATTTACCAAAAACGTTGAAAGATTTTAAAGTTAAAATTCGTAGAGGGCAAATGTAGGTGGGTGCTTCATTGCTATTTAAGTAAATACTATTATTAACTTCGTTCACGTGGGCTGTTAATATGTGTAGTTCTCTCTCATACCTCTTATTTCTCGGTTAAAATAACGCCAGCGAAAAAAAAAAAAAATAAAAAAAAATGCTGCAACTCATCAGATTAATATGGTGCCGCTAGTTCTCTCGAATCACGCTAGAATCATTTCGAGTGAGAGAAGTAATTTATCTGTAAAATGATACTGATTTCATAACGATTACACTTGGTTCCAGAAGTCCTGGGAAAGATATCCACATGGCGTTAACAACACGGAAGAAATGCATAGCTGGGATTTCATTTCTTCTCTTGTGAGTTATGTAAAATGTTTTCTGACTCAATTGTTGTCACATGACATGAATAAAATGCTTAGACCCATGGAGGAAAGAAATATATGGAGACGACGCAAGAGACCTTCACCACGCATTGAAGTGAAGCCGGACGGAGGAGGAGTGGGGGGCTAGGCCGATCCCATACAGACACGGGGTATATGTACAAAAACCTCAAGGGACTCTAGGATAAACATAACGCCGCAATATGGTGATGGATTATTATGTAACTCGATGATTCAAATAAAAAATGAAGAATAATTTTTTTTTGATATTCTGCTTAGTTTTCCAGATATTCTGTCTCAAACGTGAAATATTTTTGGTTGAAATTCAGAAGAAAAAATTGGTCAAAGTCAAATTTGATGATGGATTCTTATTTAAAAAGACGAGAAAAATAAAGAATAATTTTTTTCGATATCTCGCCTAGTTCTCGAGATATACTGTATCAAAAGTGAGGTGTCTTGAGTTGAAACGCAGAAGAAAACTTTCGCAAAAGTCAAATTTAATGATTAATTCTTATGTAACACGACGAGACAAATCGAAAATAAAGAATACAATTTTTCGATATCTTGCTTCTTTTTCGGGATATACTGGGATTGGTTTGATATGCGACCTGGACACCCACACACGCGTGTTTGAATCACAAACTGTATTTGCGGTAACAACATCGTTTGCTTCATCAAGATTCCTAGATTGCATAACATAATTTAACCAATTTAATTTCATCATATACTGTCAGCATAAACTGCAACGTGACGAAAGAAAGCGCAAAACTGAATTCACTAAATCGCGATGTAAAACACACCCCTTTAAATCTCATTTTCAACACTCTTTAAAAAGTAATGCTTGTCTATTATGTGCAATATAGCAGGGTATGCTGATTTTCTACACTACACCAAAAAAAATTTGAGAACAAAGTCATCCCATTGAGAGCTATGACTATATATTTATAGACAGGAACCGAAGTTTGCAAAACCTACTGCCCACTTCAACAATGATAATTAGAATTCAACTTACTTATGAAATGATGTTCCAGGTTCTTTCCTCTCTTGCCTGTTTGTGCAACCATATGCAACACAAGATGGCATTATAAAACACTTATACACATTACAAAATAAAATAATCACAGCATCTAACACAATGTGAACATGGCATTTGTTTGGAAGCGCAATATCGCCGCTGCCACCACTGGGCATGCGCGAGAGTTTAAAGCCGGCTTCACAGATTTAAAGTTACTTCTCCTCCATATATTTCCTTCCTCCATGCTTAGATCCAGTACGGTAGACGGTGCTTTATACAGTGGGTGAATTTCTATGTAGAAGAATCCTTGAAAGGTTGAAAGGAAAGGATTAGGAAACGTAGTATCAAAAGAAGTGGAAGTGACGTCATGGTAATGTTAGAACTGCCATAATTCACTTAGACAACATCATCAGAGATAAATCTCAGACGCTTCAAAAGGCAAGGATCTACTTATGAGAACCTGTTTTTTCGTATATGTACTCGCACGCGGCTTTTTCAGGAATTTGTAGATGTATTCATATTTAATTATGCACTTTATTTTCAAACTTTACTTGAAATCTTGTATAGTGAACAGAAATCGAAAGATGCCGAGTGAAGATCGGTCACCCAGGTACTTTTTAAATGTTTTATAATTAAGGTGGTAGTATTTAATGACAAACTAACAACCACTTTTTGCAGTCAAAAAGTAAACGATGATTAGTTTACCACTGGTACCGGTAATATTATTTTCAAAGAAGTTTCTGTAAACTATCTCATCTGACAAAACCAATAATAAAGTTTAATTATCTTCCTTTTTTAAACGTTTTACAATTAAACTTGCAGTGCTAATATTTCCATGGGTCAGCCAGTATACAAGAATTGTTCTCTTAAATATACATTGAAATCAAAGAGAAATTATTAGTAGGCTTTGTGGTACCTGAATTGTCTAGGAGATGGCGTTAGTGTCGTTTACGAGATACCGAGTGAAAAAATTGTTCGTATTTTCTAAACTCGCTTTTTTGTGGGGAAGACAACTATTTAGGTAACCTTAAAATACAAAATGTTATCTACATATGAAATTTCATCCAAATCGTCATAGCCATTTCCGAGATCCGAAATATATATATATAGAGGGTGTTTCAAAAAGGACTTTACAACATTGAAATTTCATATAAATTTTATGAAACAAGGTACAGAGCTGGTTTTGGTGTTGTTTTAAAGGAAAACACTTAAAGTTTTGACTCGAGTAGTCCGCTAGTGCCTAATCGCGCCACACAAGTGCTAGTGGCAGTTACGTTAAAGATGGCTGCCTTCATTGGAACCGAGCATGCTAGCTGTGTGTTTTGGTTTGAAGAATCGAAGTCTGCGACAACAGTTCAGCGTAATTTTGGTACCAAGTACGCTAAAGATCTTCCTAGTAGGTCTACAATTTATGAGTGGCATAGATGTTTTGTAGAAACAGGGTGCTCAGTAAAACATAAAAAATCCTCAGGTCGTCCAAGCACATCTGACGAGGTCATTGAGCAAGTGAGAAAAAGTTTTGCCAACAGCCCTACGAAATCGACCCGGCGGGCATCTCGTGAGCTGCAAGTCCCACTTACGACGGTTTGGCGTGTGTTGAGAAAACGTTTGCATTTGAAACCATACCGATATTCGCTTTTACAAGCAATTAAAGACACTGATAAGATTGCACGTAGGAACTTCTGTGTCGTTATGTTAAATCGAGTGGATGATGATGAACATTTCTTGGATAACATAATCTTTTCTGACGAGTCAACTTTTCACTTAAGTGGCAAGATTAACACACATAACTGTAGGATTTGGGGCAGTAAAATCCACATGAAACATTGCAACATGTTCGTGGTAGCCCTAAAGTGAACGTTTTTTGTGTGTTGAGCAAGAGGAAAATGTACGGCCCCTTTTTTTTCCAAGAGAGAACCATCAACGGGATAGTGTACCTTGATATGTTGCAACAATTTTTGATACCACAGATCGATGAGGATGACCAAGAACGAAATGTTTTCTTTATGCAAGATGGCGCACCACCACACTATCTGACTGACGTCCGGGATTTCCTCAATGACCGCTTTCCAGGTCAATGGATTGGCCGTGATGCGCCGATTGCATGCCCCCCCCCCCCCCCGTTCCCCAGACCTGACACCACTAGATTTTTTTCTTCTGGAGTTTTATAAAAGATATGGTGTATGTACCTCCTTTTGCCGGCCTCTCTACCTGAACTTAGAGCAAGAATTTACGCTGCTGCTGAGCAAGTAACACCTGAAATGCTATTGCGAGTCTGGGAAGAAATCGACTACCGTTGGGATGTCTTCAGAATAACCAACGAAAGCCACATAGAACATCTTCAGTTTAAGGTAAAAAAACTTGAAGTGTTTTTCTTTAAAACAACACGAAAACCAGCTCTGTACCTTCTTTCTTAAAATTTATACGAATTTTCAAAGTTGTAAAGTCCTTTTTAAAACACCCTGTATATATACAAGAATTGCTCGTTTAAAGATAGAAGATACCGGTAGAGGACTGTAAACAGCTGCTGGGCGATCTATACAGGATATCTGGCTGGGTTTGTAAACATGGGATGAAGTTAAATGTGAAGAAGAGTCATCTTATTAGGTAGCGTACACAGATAAAAAACTAATCGTTGAATTTGATTATAACCAGGGGTAACAATTGCTTATTGAATACTTGAAATCTAAATACCGCGGCATAACATTTGATATAAATCTCAAGTAGGCAGTTCACATTAGTCAGGTAGATGGAAAAGGTTTCAAAATCCTAGATTTATTGAGAGAATGATAAGATATTGTACCAGAGAAGTGAGGAAATTGTGTCACAGAATTTTGATTAAACCTTTTCTCAAATATAATGGTGTATTACGGAACCCATATTTTTGGTATCAAATAAAGAAGTTGGAAGGGGTGCTACATTGGTTACCTTAGTTGTCCTGGTTGAACCGCGTCAATTAAGGACTCCTCTGAAGAAGGCCTGAAAAATGATGGCCGAAACGTAAGATTTAGATGCTCGACGAGGTTCAACCCGGACAACCAAGATAAAATCGACAACGACCGCGAAATTCTGCGCACCCACGTGTGCTACATTTGTTTCTGGAAACTAGCGCAGAATATAAACAGTAACTGATATTATAAGATTTTTTTCCTTATGGGTTTACACTTCGTCAACGTCGAAGTAATTAGAGGTGGGAAAGGATGGGGGACAAAGAAAGGGAAGGAATTCGGCCATGTGGTAGGCAGTATCCCAGCATTCGCCTTAAGTGATGTGTAGAAACCATGGTAAACCAAAATCTTGATTCCCGGAAGAGGATTCGAATCAGCGTCCTCAGGAATGCGAGGCCAGAGCGTGCAGAAGACGTTCGTGGAGAGGAGAACATGACCAAAAGCTTTTCTTTTGTAGTTAAGCTGGTCAGGCGTGCGCTCCGTGGCAATTATTTAAATTAAATTTGATTATTCATTAATGGAAAACCATTAATTTTGCGTGTATTTTGTTCAACAACAAAAAATCATAAATTTTTATCTTAAATTTACCAGCTATTCGATTACATAAAATGGAAAAAAAGCCTTGAATATGGGTTACAAATTATTCGTGTTTCAGTCAAAATTGGTTTTTATATATTGGAAATCCATCTTTGTTACCAACGAATTTTCTTTTGCCCCTGTCTCCCCTGTGATTGTGTTATGTGCTGTTATTCTCGTCTCCAGGCTTTGCTGTGCATTTGCTACGGCGCGACATCTGATTCCCACAGTGAAGGTTATCTCCACACTCAGCTGTTTCTGTCAGTAACGTTCCGAGCTACTGAAGACTTCCCAGATCACTCTCTGGTGTCATCTTGGTGAGTATTGCTTACCTTTTGTCTTATTTTATTCATAATTATGCCAATATGCTAGTGGCTAGAAATATACTTTATCTGGACTTGAATTTTTTTTCGCTTCTGGATAATTCCATAACCAGGATACTTGTAATGCTACTTACTATAACAACTGGCTACAGTGTTCCATTTCCTCAATTGCAAGTTAATCAATTTTTTTATATAAAGGATTAATGACACGCCAGTGCAGTTTAATCTTATTTAATTTTTTATGTGTCGTACATGTTTCACTTTATTTCCAGAGCATATATCGCTAATGATACTTTGGAAATAGAATGAATCACGTACTACACATAAAAAATAAAATTCAATTGCACTGGCCTGTCATTAATCATTTATATAAAAAAAAAATTCATTACTAACAATAAGTCGCATACTTCTGTATCGATTATGCTTTCAAGTAAATATTTTGTTAGCACCAGTTGTGTTCGAATCATATTCGTTTGTGGATTGAGCGGGGTGATCTGGAATTTTACTGATATCAGTGTTGGGGTACTATGATTTCTGCTATTACTATTTATCACGTATTTTGGGTAGTGTTAAGAATATTATTGTAACTGGGAATCCCGTCCGTTGCTTGTTGTTAGCTCTTACCATTTGACAGAGCGTGGTGGGTGAGTGCCTAATGCTCCGGCCTCGTATTCGGGAGGACGCGGGTTCGAATCCCCGTCCGGGCATCCAGATTTTGGTTTTCCATGGTTTTCCCAAATGACTGAAGGTGAATGCCGGGATGCTTCCTTCACTTGGCCATGGCTGAATTCCTTCCTGTTCCTTTTACCCATCCTTTCCCACCTGTAATGACTTGTACGTCGACAAAGCTTAAAACAATAAAAAAAATCTGGTTGAATTATTGAATGTAGTCATATTTTAGTTTCTAGATGTAACAGTCGTTTGTTCGATATTCCAGTTAGACTTCCAACCGTAATTTTGCAATACTATTGCATTAAAATTGCAATTTGAGAAACTATTTATGCTTCCTTTTCTGAAACTATATAAATGGTAGTTCTGAAATAGAACAATATTGCAGGCGGTATTCATAATCAGTTTTGTACAAAAGTACTGAAGCTTAACTATAATATCACCTATTTCTGAATTAATTTAATTTAATAGCAATGGAGCACAGGCTCCGGTGGCAATTTCCCTACACACCCAACTTCCCGCTATCCTTCACTCACCTACATTTGCCCTCTACAAATTTTAACTTTAAATTCGTTTAACCTTTTCGGTAGGTTATTCATCATTCCCCTTGATAACTCATTCCAATCCCTGACACCCTTACCTAAAAAAGAAAATCTTACCACACCCTTGTGCCTGAAATCGAGTGCCAACGTTTCCCTTCCAAGAACTACTTTTCATACCTACTGCAATATCTAACAGTTCTTAGGGACTAAAACATTTCCAGTTTTACGAAATACATCGTAACTGTTCCAATAATTCATTCTGTTCTAAAATGTCTATAATTAATCGTAATTTTAGGCTATTGCAACATTTCAGTTTCTTATGAACTATAGCAATACTACATTTACTTCATTGTAGTCCACGACTATTAGAAACATGGGTTTCATAAATGATTACATTACAGAACTTAAACAGTAATTACTCATAGATGGGAAATTACTTATAAAAGTTATACAACAATTCCAATATATTTTTAATAATGTGGAAACTTACTGCCCTAGTAGGTTTTTTTTAAACCATATCTAAGGTGAGACTTAAAAATTACTCAATTTTTGGCATTGTATTGTAAGCTTATATTAACCTGTATTGATATATTTTCTACACGCACGCGCAAATTCTTACGTGTATCTTAGTATTCTAAGTTGCGGTCGGTGTAGTTCTTAGACTTCAGGTCAATTGCAAAGTTGTCCCCATTTTATTGTTCTCAGCATTGTATATACTATTCCTTATGGCTTTACGCCTCGCCGACAGCTAAAGTCATTAGAGGCGGGATGGGACTGAGGACAAGGAACCGGAAGGAATTCGGTCATGGCCTTTTGAAGGAAGCATCCCGGCATTCGCCTGGATTGATTTGGGGAAAGCATGGAAAACCCAAATCTGGATGCCCGGACGGGGATTCGAACCCTGCGTCCTCCCGAATGCGAGGCCAGTACGTTAACTGTTCACCCACCACACTCGGTGTATCTATGGTTCGATTAATATGGTGCAGTGTTTTTATTTCAGATTTTCACATGCAGCTCATATTCTCCCATTTGTATTAGCTTGTAGTCCATATTTGACTGCGACTTAAGCAATTTCTGTGGTTCCTACTTTCCAAGTGTGCCTCTTCTGTGGGTGTCATACCCATACCATAGTGTAGATCGTTACCCTGGGACTGTTTGCCTCTCCATGGCAGCTTCTCAGTGAGAACAAATCTTGATGGTTTCCCGTTACTTTTCCCAGTGTGATATTATTTACAGGGTGTTTCAAAAAGGACTTTACAACTTTGAAAATTCATATAAATTTTATGAAACAAGGTACAGAGCTGGTTTTGTTGTGTTGTTTTAAAGGAAACCACTTCAAGTTTTTTTACCTTAAACTAAAGATGTTCTATGTGGCTTCCGTTGGTTATTCTGCAGACATCCCATCGGTAATCGATTTCTTCCCAGACTCGCACTAGCATTTCAGGTGTAACTTGCTCAGCAGCAGCGTAAATTCATGCTCTCAGTTCAGGTAGAGTGGCCGGCAAAGGAGGTACGTACACCATATCTTTTATGAAACCCCAGAAGAAAAAATCTAGCGTTGTCAGGTTTGGGGAACGGGATGGGCATGCAATTGGCGCATCACGGCTAATCCATTGACCTGGAAAGCGGTCATTGAGGAAATCCAGGACGTCAGTCAGATAGTGTGGTGGTGCGCCATCATGCATCAAGATAACATTTCATTCTCGGTCATCCTCATCGATCTGTGGTATCAAAAATTTTTGCAACATATCAAGGTACACTATCCCGTTGATGGTTCTCTCTTGGGAAAAAAAAAGGGGCCGTACATTTTCCTCTTGGTCAACGCACAAAAAAGTTCACTTTAGGGCTATCACGAACATGTTTCAATGTTTCATGTGGATTTTCACTGTCCCAAATCCTACAGTTATGTGTGTTAACCTTGCCACTTAAGTGAAAAGTTGACTCGTCAGAAAAGATTATGTTGTTCAAGAAATGTTCATCAACATCCACTCGATTTAACATATCCACACAGAAGTCCCTACGTGCAATCTTATTAGTGTCTTTAATTACTTGTAAAAACGAATATCGGTATGGTTTCAAATGCAAACGTTTTCTCAACACACGCCAAACCGTCGTATGTGGGACTTGCAGCTCACGAGATGCCCGCCGGGTCGATTTCGTAGGGCTGTTGACAAAACTTTTTCTGACTTGCTCAACGACCTCCTCAGATGTGCTTGGACGACCTGAGGATTTTTTATGTTTTACTGAGCACTCTGTTTCTACAAAACATCTATGACACTCATAAATTTTAGGCGTACTAGGAGGATGTTTAGCGTACTTGGTACGAAAATTACGCTGAACTGTTGTCGCAGACTTCGATTCTTCAAACCAAAACACACAGCTAGCACGCTCGTGTCCAGTGAAGGCAGCCATCTTTAACATAACTGCCACTAGCGCTTGTGCGGCGCGATTAGGCACTAGCGGACTACGCGAGTCAAAACTTGAAGTGTTTTCCTTTAAAACAACACCAAAACCAGTACTGCACGAGGCTGCTTTTTGTCGAATCCGTGATGAGGATGTTATTAATTTCTTATTTTATTGTGAAGCACTATGGTTTCGTACAGTGCTCTGGCACTGAACATTTTTATTTAGGGAGCGTACATTAATTACGTGAGGTGTTTTTTCCGGAATTCCGGAACCCACCCATGTGATCAGATCTGGTCGGACCCTCCCCCCTAAGAAGACGTGAGATTTTGGCGGGACTCAAACCCCCCCCCCCTGCTGACCGACGTCGATACACGCGTCGCTTGAGGACCTGTTTTTAGCACTGCTGTACACTCTTTGGCAAAAAAATTGACTGTGGGCGCCTGATACTAAGTCCATTATTTTGCACTATGTGGCATCACCGGAGAGTTTGTTCCAGGCATTGACTTAAGGAAATGAATAAGAGATGGCAGTGAGTTGAATGATGCCACATTGTGCGAAATAAGGGACTTAGTCTCAGGCGCCAACAGTCAATTTTTTTGCCAAAGAGTGTACTTCAAGAATTTCTAAAGATGACGTGAGATTTTCGTCAACACCCCCCCCCCCCTTGGTGAGATTTCATCCCCCCTATCTCCCCCAACGTAATTAATGGATGCCCCATTACCAGTTGATTCCCGCTCGTCCTTGCTGTGTGTCTCGCAGTGCTCTGCGTTATCAGATTCCGCTGCCCTTGCACATTTCGCGGCCCACGAGCTAGGGAAAATAGCTTCAGCTGTCTGAATATATATTGAATTATTTCATTTTGAATGCAATTGTATATGACATTTCTGGGATACTACATTTATGTTCGTTTTTTGCTTTCATACTGTACCTACTTTAAATCTGGGTATGTGATACTACTGGTAGCTCTTAATGGCTTCAACTCGTTTAACTTAAAATAAACTAACTGCTACCACCTCGTCAACTGCTAGTATAGGAAACTGTCTCTTAAATTTATTATGTCACACTTAACAAATCTCCAGCGAAAAAACAGAGACTGTAGACCGAGTGTGGTAGGTGAGTGGTGACGCTCTGGCACCGCATTTGAGAGGAGGCGGGTTCGAATCCCCGTCCAGGCATCCAGCATCGGTTTTTCATGGTTTTCCCAAATCATTCCACGCGGTTGCAGGGATGGTGTCTTAAGAAAAAGGCCATGGCCGAATACCCTCCCGTTCCATGTTCTCACTCCCCTCGCATCCGTAATGACCTCGACGTCGACGAAACATAAACGTCTAAACAAAAAATGAGAAGTAATTAAAATACGTCAGAATAAAGTCTGGTGCATAGATTAAGGCAGCCAAAGTTCTGGTAATTTTCCACTTCTGTGCAGTCATTTGGGTACTGTATTTGTTCTGTTTATAAAAACTTAGGGATCGTCCGTGTACTACGTGGCATGATCTAGGGAGGGGGACAGGTTGGCTGGAAAACAACGCTGGCCTACGAGGGAAGGGGAAGCCAGGGCACGTATCTTTTGTTCATTTTATTTGTCAAGTTATAATGAGGTACAGACAGCGACGGCCTTTGTCATTGCGAGGCCCCGGGAGTAGTGTGTAAACCAGTCTCCGTTGCCAGTTTTTCCACGTAAATTTCTTATGGACCTGTCTCCGTTTCCAGTTTTTCCCCCTCCCCCCTCCCCACCGCGCACGTGCCACGCCGGTGTGAGCCCAGGACCACCCACGCTGCGCAGGTGTGCGCCTGGCCACGCAGGTGTGCGCTCTAGTCATAAATCTGTCTTAATGGGGTCACGTGCCACTTCTTAACCCGAGTTAGAAGTCATAAATATGAATAATATGTAAATGAGGCCACGTCGCAGCTTAACCCGACCCCGCGCACGTGCCGCCAGCGGACGCAGGTGTGCCTCTGCCACGTGCCACTTCTTAACCTGAGTTAGAGGTCATAAATTGAATAATATGTAAATAAGGCCACGTGCCACGTTGTTACGGGTCATAAATCGTATTCTAATGAGTGTCGTGTGACCAAATCGTCTAAATGGCTCTATTATTTTATTTTTTCCACGCGGTGAGGGTACTAAACGTCAATTACATGGTCTTACGCTCGAAATACAGTATAATATTCACTTTTTCTTTTTATTCTGGGGTCCTGGCTTCAGAATTTTAGGGCAAGTATTACATTCTTAATTTGTACTAGTGGTGTGAGGTATCGTTTAGTATCTACATTTTCTCACTATTCTAATGCCGTTTATTTCAATTAAATCGGAGTACTGGTTCAGAAGATATATTTTAGCTGAGTACGCGGCACCGGCCCCGTAGAGGTGGAGCGGAAGCTATTAGTCAGCCGCGATACGCCGCCGCGCCGACCCCGCGCAGGCGCAGCTGCGACCCCGCAGTAGGATAGCAGAGAGAGGGGAAAAAGAAACCCTCTAAGAAACAGGATTCTTTACGCCAGACGTTTTAAAAATCGCTTTGTCAGTCTACTTCATATGTATACCATCTGGAGTATACTGCCCGCTGTCCCCGATCACATTTTTCGAAATGTTATAAACTTTACGTTACTAATAATCATTTTTTTGTACATGTGTTTATAATTAGCTGTTTACAATTATAGTACCCTACCGATTCTATGATAATCAGATTTTTCGCCGATCCCACTTACAGAAGTGAATAGCACGGTTAGT
Organism: Vandiemenella viatica; assembly: GCA_031002005.1. Classification (NCBI taxonomy): domain Eukaryota; kingdom Metazoa; phylum Arthropoda; class Insecta; order Orthoptera; family Morabidae; genus Vandiemenella; species Vandiemenella viatica. The sequence continues at coordinate 720,933 of JARYHS010006851.1, forward strand.
TTTCATACTTATAGAATATTCGATTGCAGAGATTTCAAGAGTCAGAAGACTTGATGAAACCGAATGATAGCAAAGTAAACCACTACATCGATTTTTTTTGGTATTGGAAAAGTTTTTTTTTACTGATATTACTGCGTATTCTTTCGTATTAGATTTTCTGCTACAAGCAAAATGAAACAACTCTTTCGTCCTTCAGTTGAAAGAAGTGATGAGGTTGTATACAAATGACCATTTTGTTTTACTTCAAGGTATTCTGGGGGTTATTTACGTTTTTTCTGCAGCCGTCGCCCTCTTTAATGAATAACTGAGAATTCTGTGACAGAGCGTGGTGGGTGAGGACGCAAGATTCGAATCCTCGGCCGCCCATTTGGATTTTGAATCTCATGGTTTCACGAAATCGCACAAATCTTTACCTAGGTGAATGTGTATGAATGTTTTGTAAATAGTGTTTGAGTGAAGAGGACAATTCGCGCATCTCTTTGTCAAAAAAAATCAAGAACTTGAACTAGTATTTCAACGCCACAAAGACACTAATTGACGTCTCCAACGCAGCAATGAAAGCAGACGGGTTGTAGATTCACGACTTTGATCTCTGTTGCATCAGCTCAGGAGGTGAAGGGATTTACCGACATCTATTATAGCTTTGAGATTTAAAGGCTATTCAAACATGGTTTTTCTATGTTTCTTTGCGTAATCTAACATACTTAAGAGGTGTGTACAAATTTAAAATATAATGTGAATTCAGCATAAACAAGCAAAAAAAAAAAAAAAACACAGTTGAAAATATCGAAAACTACAACAGAAAAATCACAAAAATAATATAAAACAAATAAATTTTGTCTGATTTCGGAGAACAAGTACCAGTTGTGCAGTGCTGTTTATTTGTCTTCTTTAAATGAAGTACAAGCGCATCCAGGCGTGGAACAACACGTTATTAAATTTATGACAACATAAAACGAAAAACTATCAGAAACTTGTGGAAGATGTGAAAGACAGTTTAATGAGGAACCGCTGACAAATATAGGCGTTATAAAGGGAATAAAGCTTTCCAATATAACAGAGACCGTGTTGAAAATGAGCTTATCGTCTTCGTCCGAAAACTTCCACAATAGAAGGGTTTCTCAAGAATTACGCAGGCTACGAGAATTAAATCTTCAAATAAATGATAAAAGAGTGTACTAAAGGCAAAGACTCGTAATTTCGTAACGACCTGGTGCAGAGTTTTTACCGACTGCGCATTCCGCCCCTGTCATAGCCTGCCTTAAACTAACCCGGTAATACTACCTGTTGTAGGAGACCTACAGTTTAACCTGGAATTCTAGCGCGTGTAGGAGAGTTACATTCTAACGGGAAATTCGAACCATGGAAGCGTTCTGATGTACTTCACATTACACAGCAAGCTGTGCCAGAGGTGAAGGTCGGGTTAAGGGCCAATGAAAATCAGCGCCGAGACAGGGATTCGAACCGGAGACCGGGTTTCTCAAGAATTACGCAGCCTATGAGAGGGAACGGGAATGAATTCGACCACGGCCTTTTGAAGGAATCATCCCGGCATTCTCCTGGAGTAATTTCGGGAAACCATGGAAAACCGAAATCTGTATAGCCAGACGGGGGATTTGAACCATGAGTCCTCACGAATGCAGACCAGAGTTCAGATATAGTAACTAACAAGTGTAGTAATTTATCTGTAGTTAATTCCACACTTATTTCAATTAGCCATATTTTCAAACACAAAGTATAAATTTTTTAGCTGGTCGTAGTTATGAACAGTAACAAAATCTTTCATATTTTTACACACTTTCAAGTGGATGAGGTCACATATAAAACATTCTAGGCCCATAAATGCTTTAGGAACAGGCGTTACATCAGTTATATTAAAATAAAGTCGGTCGTTTCACATGCAGTACTGGAATCCAAGAGTCAATTTTTGACTAGTTTTATATTTGTCGTTTTCGAAACAATTATTTAGAATGTCAACAGTGAATTCGCAATAATTTTACCTCGTCTGTAGTACGTAGGTGTAATCACCAAACGCACCCTCGAAGATAATAGGTAAAATCATAGTCACTTCCGTCGCTTTTTAATTCTTCAGAAATCAAGCAACATTTTTTTTCTTTTTTTTTCCTGTGATCTTTCTATGAACGTATCGGTTCTTGGGACACCTGGAACACCGAATGATAGACCCGAGCGTTACAGCCTCGCTGTACAGCATCAATGTCGAGGTGACTTCGCTTCCGAGATCACGAGCCAGGAACCATTTCTTATAAACTGAGGGCTCGGTGTTTAAGCCGACTGATCAGAGATCGAAAGGCCTCCGGTACGAACCCCATTTTTTTATTTATTTTTTATTTTTTTTTTTTTTCTCCTATATTACACAAAAAGTGCTCAACAAACTTACAATCTATACACTTCACAAACAGACAAGTATTGGATGATGTTAATAACATAGTAAATTAGAATTATGATCCTGGATATGACGTTTGTGGTACTACATGCATGCGAAAATTATAAATACATAAAAAAAACACATTGTACATGATTCACTTTGTTTTATTTTTACCCACCATTCATTAAAATGTCCTTTATCAAGTTATTTTTCATGAGTCCTTCATCACTTACTGGTCTTAAGACCCAATCATAATAGACACCATCACACGATAAGACATATACTTTTGTCGGGTATAAGTACTAAGTATGTACCACTTTCCACGAATTTTATTAAAAAGTGTGAAAATGTGTAAAATAGATAAAAAAAATAATGATAACTCACCAGTGAGAAAAATAGAACAAAGTATCGAGCATTACTGGGAGCAAGAGAGGGGCAAAATAAAACAAAGTGAATCATGTACAATGTGTTTTTATATTATTTATTTATAATTTTCACATGCATGTAGTACCACAAACGTCATATCCAGGATCATAATTCTTATTTACTATGTTATTAACATCATCCAATACTAGTAAATTTTTATATGCAATAATTTCATGTCTAAGCAGTGTATAGTCCAATGACGAAATGGGGCTGTATGTCACTTGACTCACATAAACATTATTAATATGCACACTTATCAGTTTTTGGACCTTAGCCATCCGATAGTTAGGCTGCACTTTATTGGCTAAAATGTTCACAAACTCCTTGTAATATCTTGCAACTTGGGGGCACCACGTCTTCTTGATGATCAAGTCTCCAGTCACTGCAGGCTGCACGTCAAGAAGGTTTTGCCATGTCGATTCTCTGAAGAACACACAGTTGGCAGGATAAGAATTGCGATAAACACATACTGTTTTTATCCCAGCCACCATTCGGAAGGAGAGGGAGTGATCACCAATCGGAACGTCTGTGTGGGAGCTGTCTGTGTTGAACAAATCGGACACAACATCCAATACTTCAGTCAGCACTTTCCATTCTTCATACGTTAATACTAATTTGGTACTGTGCCCCACTTTTTCTAGCACCACTACTGGTTCAAAATCGTGCTTGGACGATAAACCTATCGTCAAACGCTTTGAATCACCAGCGTTGTGCTGATACACCGAAGAGAACAACAATACCTGACGGGCCATGTCTAAACACTGACGCTAGCAGGCCGGTTGGGGCTGGTAAACGGGTCTAGTCCGTGGTGGTGGGGGTAAACGTGTTCAGTCCTGTCGGTGGAAGGACACGAGCTGTGGGCGAGGTGGTGGAGGTGGGGGTAAGCCTGTTTTATTTGGAAACACCTGCACCACAATCCATCAATCTGTCAACGACACGTGCTACGTGGGAAATGGTGGTGGTGGGTTAAATACCGTTTGTAAAAGACCACTTGCCCCAAAATTCATCAATCTTGTCAGGTTTAAACTTGCATTAAGCGAACTTAGCAACACTAGGCCTACAGGTTGTCATTATAACTGAAGACTATTTTGACAAACGCGACGGGTATATGATGTATTTCTTGAAGCGTTGATTTCAATTTTCATCATACATCTATTAAAATTGCTGAAACGATTAACTGGTGCTGTGAAGAGGTCACTTTTAAATCAAGCACTTGTAATTTTACAACCAATCATTTCGCTGAGAGTGGTGGTCTCTCGTTCAGGGGGATATCGGTATGAATCACCATGTGGGCATACTGATTAGGGTTTTGTATGCATGTGGGTTGAAGGCATAATACATGACGATAGCAGCCCCTTCTTCATGAATGCTAGGCCAGTCCTCTCGTTTACTTTCCAATAAATAAACTCCTAATTTTTTTTCTAACAGATCTCCAAGTAACGTCACATCTGTGTCTGTGTATAGACTTGCATATTCGTCCTCCTTGTCTGTTTGTGAAGTGTATAGATTGTAAGTTTGTTGAGCACTTTTTGTGTAATATAGGAGAAAAATAAAAAAAATAAAAAATAAAAAAATAAATGGGGTTCGTACCGGAGGCCTTTCGATCTCTGATCAGTCGGCTTAAACACCGAGCCCTCAGTTTATAAGAAATGGTTCCTGGCTCGTGATCAAGGACATTGATGCTGTACAGCGAGGCTGTAACGCTCGGGTCTATCATTCGGTGTTCCAGGTGTCCCAAGAAACCGATACGTTCATAGAAAGATCACAGGAAAAAAAAAAAAGAAAAAAAATGTTGCTTGATTTCTGAAGAATTAAAAAGCGACGGAAGTGACTATGATTTTACCTATTATCTTCGAGGGTGCGTTTGGTGATTACACCTACGTACTACAGACGAGGTAAAATTATTGCGAATTCACTGTTGACATTCTAAATAATTGTTTCGAAAACGACAAATATAAAACTAGTCAAAAATTGACTCTTGGATTCCAGTACTGCATGTGAAACGACCGACTTTATTTTAATATAACTGATGTAACGCCTGTTCCTAAAGCATTTATGGGCCTAGAATGTTTTATATGTGACCTCATCCACTTGAAAGTGTGTAAAAATATGAAAGATTTTGTTACTGTTCATACTACGACCAGCTAAAAAATTTATACTTTGTGTTTGAAAATATGGCTAATTGAAATAAGTGTGGAATTAACTACAGATAAATTACTACACTTGTTAGTTACTATATCTGAACTCTGGTCTGCATTCGTGAGGACTCATGGTTCAAATCCCCCGTCTGGCTATACAGATTTCGGTTTTCCATGGTTTCCCGAAATTACTCCAGGAGAATGCCGGGATGATTCCTTCAAAAGGCCGTGGTCGAATTCATTCCCGTTCCCTCTCATAGGCTGCGTAATTCTTGAGAAACCCGGTCTCCGGTTCGAATCCCTGTCTCGGCGCTGATTTTCATTGGCCCTTAACCCGACCTTCACCTCTGGCACAGCTTGCTGTGTAATGTGAAGTACATCAGAACGCTTCCATGGTTCGAATTTCCCGTTAGAATGTAACTCTCCTACACGCGCTAGAATTCCAGGTTAAACTGTAGGTCTCCTACAACAGGTAGTATTACCGGGTTAGTTTAAGGCAGGCTATGACAGGGGCGGAATGCGCAGTCGGTAAAAACTCTGCACCAGGTCGTTACGAAATTACGAGTCTTTGCCTTTAGTACACTCTTTTATCATTTATTTGAAGATTTAATTCTCGTAGCCTGCGTAATTCTTGAGAAACCCTTCTATTGTGGAAGTTTTCGGACGAAGACGATAAGCTCATTTTCAACACGGTCTCTGTTATATTGGAAAGCTTTATTCCCTTTATAACGCCTATATTTGTCAGCGGTTCCTCATTAAACTGTCTTTCACATCTTCCACAAGTTTCTGATAGTTTTTCGTTTTATGTTGTCATAAATTTAATAACGTGTTGTTCCACGCCTGGATGCGCTTGTACTTCATTTAAAGAAGACAAATAAACAGCACTGCACAACTGGTACTTGTTCTCCGAAATCAGACAAAATTTATTTGTTTTATATTATTTTTGTGATTTTTCTGTTGTAGTTTTCGATATTTTCAACTGTGTTTTTTTTTTTTTTTGCTTGTTTATGCTGAATTCACATTATATTTTAAATTTGTACACACCTCTTAAGTATGTTAGATTACGCAAAGAAACATAGAAAAACCATGTTTGAATAGCCTTTAAATCTCAAAGCTATAATAGATGTCGGTAAATCCCTTCACCTCCTGAGCTGATGCAACAGAGATCAAAGTCGTGAATCTACAACCCGTCTGCTTTCATTGCTGCGTTGGAGACGTCAATTAGTGTCTTTGTGGCGTTGAAATACTAGTTCAAGTTCTTGATTTTTTTTGACAAAGAGATGCGCGAATTGTCCTCTTCACTCAAACACTATTTACAAAACATTCATACACATTCACCTAGGTAAAGATTTGTGCGATTTCGTGAAACCATGAGATTCAAAATCCAAATGGGCGGCCGAGGATTCGAATCTTGCGTCCTCACCCACCACGCTCTGTCACAGAATTCTCACAGTTATTCATTAAAGAGGGCGACGGCTGCAGAAAAACGTAAATAACCCCCAGAATACCTTGAAGTAAAACAAAATGGTCATTTGTATACAACCTCATCACTTCTTTCAACTGAAGGACGAAAGAGTTGTTTCATTTTGCTTGTAGCAGAAAATCTAATACGAAAGAATACGCAGTAATATCAGTAAAAAAAAAACTTTTCCAATACCAAAAAAAATTGATGTAGTGGTTTACTTTGCTATCATTCGGTTTCATCAAGTCTTCTGACTCTTGAAATCTCTGCAATCGAATATTCTATAAGTATGAAAACTAACCGTGCTATTCACTTCTGTAAGTGGAATCGGCGAAAAATCTGATTATCATAGAATCGGTAGGGTACTATAATTGTAAACAGCTAATTATAAACACATGTACAAAAAAATGATTATTAGTAACGTAAAGTTTATAACATTTCGAAAAATGTGATCGGGGACAGCGGGCAGTATACTCCAGATGGTATACATATGAAGTAGACTGACAAAGCGATTTTTAAAACGTCTGGCGTAAAGAATCCTGTTTCTTAGAGGGTTTCTTTTTCCCCTCTCTCTGCTATCCTACTGCGGGGTCGCAGCTGCGCCTGCGCGGGGTCGGCGTGGCGGCGTGGCGGCGTATCGCGGCTGACTAATAGCTTCCGCTCCACCTCTACGGGGCCGGTGGCAGCGGGTCTACTCAGCTAAAATATATCTTCTGAACCAGTACTCCGATTTAATTGAAATAAACGGCATTAGAATAGTGAGAAAATGTAGATACTAAACGATACCTCACACCACTAGTACAAATTAAGAATGTAATACTTGCCCTAAAATTCTGAAGCCAGGACCCCAGAATAAAAAGAAAAAGTGAATATTATACTGTATTTCGAGCGTAAGACCATGTAATTAAGGTTTAGTACCCTCACCGCGTGGAAAAAATAAAATAATAGAGCCATTTAGACGATTTGGTCACACGACACTCATTAGAATACGATTTGTGACCCGTAACAACGTGGCACGTGGCCTCATTTACATATTATTCATATTTATGACCTCTAACTCGGGTTAAGAAGTGGCACGTGGCAGAGGCGAACACCTGCGTGGCACGTGGCCAGGCGCACACCTGCGCGACGTGGGTGGTCCTGAGCTCACACCGGCGTCCATAAGGGAAAAACTGGCAACGCAACCCCCTCCATAAGAAATACATGGGGAAAAAACTGGCAACGCAATTCCCTTCAGACACTACTGAAGTAGAAATGGGTGTGCCACAGGTTAGCGTATTGGGACCATTGCTATTTATTAGTCTAATTAATAATTGTGTTGATTGTTGACTATCTGAAATTAGATTGTTTGCAGATGACATAATGCCATATAAAAGGATCAAAATGGCTGAGGACTGTAAACAGTTGCAGGGTGATCTGCACAGGATATGTTGGTAAACATGGGATGGAGATAAATGCAAAAAAGGTCAGCTTATTAGATACACAAATGAAAAACTATAGGTTTATTATGATTATAAGGTGGGGAAAGAATTGCTTGCTGAAGACTTGAAACGTAAATATCTTGGCATTATATTTGATAACAAGCTCGACTGGGCAGGACACATTGGACAGGTGGTATGAAAAGGTTTCAAAATTCTGCACTTGTTGGAGAGAGTGATGAGGAGATGCACGAGAGAAGTAAAGGAATTGGGTTACAAAACTTTGGTCAGACCATTGCTCGAATATGGTAGTGTAGTATGGGACCCACATTTTGAGTTTCAAATACAGGAGTTGGAGAAGGTGCAAAGAAGGGCTGCTAGATTTGTTTCTGTAAATTATCATAGAACACAATCAGTAACAGATATGATAAAAAAAAGAGCTAGAATGGGACTCATTGGAAGACAGAAGGAGAGTGAAGAGGGTCAATGGAGTGTACAAGGCATATATTGGCGATGAGGCATGTAAAGATATTGGTATAAGAACTGAAAGTAATGCATGGATGGGAAAAGATGACCATGACCACAAGCTGGCATTCGATTTCAGGCACAAGGGTGTAGGAAAATTTTCTTTTTTAGATAAGGGTGTCAGGAATTGGAATAATTTAACGAGCGAAATTAAGAATAATTTGTCAAAAATGTAGGAAGAATATAAAGTTAAAATTTGTAGAAGGTAAATGTAGGTGGATGCAGAAAAAGGGGAAGGTGGGTGTTTAGGGAAATTGCCACCAGAGCATGCGCTCCGTTGCAATTTAATTTAATTTACATATGTAAATCCTACTTCAAATATAAAATGAAGTATTTTTAAGTCTCTTATAGTTTGAAATCAAATACATCTCAAAACAATCAAAATGCGTCTATATTATGGAATTAATAACTACTATGTTATAAATGATAACAAATCTTCTAGGGTTTGCAGCCGGATTTTATTACAAAGCGACAAGCTTTCGGCAACTCTCTCAGTAGCCATCTTCAGGTCGATTATTTATCGGCGATCTTGCCGTTAGGAATACCAGGCGTTTACTGGTGTCGCTTAGCAACCTCACGACGGTCGCAGTCCCCCTTCACTGTGATTGGCCGAGGCGCCGGTCACCCATCCAAGTGCTTACCACACTCACCGTTGCTTAACTGCCGGAGCTCAGCTGTGGCGGTCACCCATCCAAGTTCTCACCACGCTCAGTGTTGCTTAACTGCCGTAGTCTAGCTTTTGAGGCACGCAACCAATAGGTACCACAGTTAGGAAGTCGTCGACACCGCGCCCTGATTGGTCGATTGGGTCCGTCTCACTTGGCTGTCCACACTCCACCGGATCGCCGGCAACCAGGGAACGTGGCCCGCAATGTATAGATAACCCTGGTTTCTATGCGTTGCTCAGCAAATAACCCATGTCACGGTTAACCAGGTTGTCATGTAACCGTATTTCTGTTGCTTCTTTATCCACGTTCTCCCAAAAGAAAGAACACTTCGTTAGCACCTTCACGTTGTCAAAATCCATTCTGTGGCCATTTTCAATTACATGCTGGGCAACAGCAGATTTCTCCATCTGAAAAAGCCGAATGTAGCGGTGATGTTCCGCCACACAGGGCTTGATTGTGCATACGGTCTGTCCAATATACGATTTTCCACATTCACACTGTATACTATACACCCCCAGGCGTCTTCAGCCCCAAGTCGTCCGTCACAGAACGTAACAGGTCAAATATTTTTGCAGGAGAACGAAATATGCTCTTAATACCATGTCGACCTAGTATCCTGCCTATTCTCCCGGATATGTTACCAGCAAATGGGATAAGTGCCAGATCTTTATACCGTTCTTTATCTTCCATTGCCTGTTTGTTTGGCTTTTTTGTAGTGCCCTTTCTATTTGTCAGTTACACTGTCCATTTCTCCTGAACGTAATATCGAGATGTTCCAATTCCGTCTGCAGACTGTCGGCATCAGAGATTTCTTTCGCTCTATGCACCAGTGAGTACAATAACGCATTTTTCTTAGCCGGGTGGTAGAAGCTTTCGGCACTTAAGTAACGGTCCGTATGAGTTGGCGATCCGGTGGAGTGTGGACAGCCAAGTGAGAGGGATCCAATCGACCACTCAGGACGCGGTGTCGACGACTTCCTAACTGTGGTACCTATTGGTTGCGTGCCACAACAGCTAGACTCCGGCAGTTAAGCAACACTGAGCCTGGTGAGAATTTGGATGGGTGACCACCACAGCTGAGCTCCGGCAGTTAAGCAACGGTGAGTGTGGTAAGCACTTGGATGGGTGACCCGCGCCTCGGCCAATCACAGTGAAGCGGGACTGCGAGCGTCGTGAGGTTGCTAAGCGACACCAGTAAACGCCTGATATACGTAACGGCAAGATCGCCGATCAATAATCGACCTGAAGATTGCTACTGAGCTAGTTGCCGAAAGCTTGTCGCTTTGTAATAAAATCCGGCTGCAAACCCGAGAAGATTTGTTATCAACTTTCATGTTGTTAATGACAATTTATGTAATAGACATTTAAAAAATTTTAGCCTAAATATTTCCACTTTTCCATATCTATAATAGCTTGTAATAGCATAGTCCTACCTGAATTTTCTTGTTGAACAGTGTACACAGTTTTGTATCAGACCACCTATGATATATAATTATAATCCGTAGTACAACCAACTCACTATCACAAGACTGATATGCAAGATTCTGAAACAATTTATTTCCAAAATCTTTATGAAAATAACTAAATATAAGGTCTAAAGATTTCCTGATTGTATGGCCCCTAAAGTACATAATATTTCCAAATCATTACTAATTTCACAATAACTTTTAAATGCTTTCCTCTTCCTTCAAAGGTACTGTCTGAAAAATTTCCTCAATCAGACATCCCAAAGTCTAGAGTTTGTGATAGTAAGGAGAAGCTCATACACATGAAGACTGTAAAATACTAAAGACTTTTGCACTGACCCTATGTGTACATGTACAGAGGCAAAACTTATATTTATATATGTAAAATCTTCAGGAATATAAAAGAAGAAATATACTGTCTTATAAACTATTAATTTCCTCTATGTCTCGTGTGCAATATATTTATCCTGTAATGACAAAGCTAATTCTATTGGTAGATTAGAATATATGAAGCAAATATTTGAGGAAGTGGATTATAAGGGGTATGTACAGATAAAGAGGTTAGCGAAAGATAGGAAGGAATGGAGGAGTCCATCAAACAGTCGAGAGACTGGTGACAGCAAATATATATATATATATATATATATATATATATCAAAATGAGGATGTCACCAAAGTGTTATACTTGTTCCTACTATAAGCCACTGAGCATACTACAGATGATAGTTTTTACATTTTAACTAATATTTTCAAGACTGATATGGGACAAAATACAGGAAAAACTTTCTAAAAAGTTTGATGTAACTGTTTTAATTTAATAACCGCATATATCTGCTGCCAGAGGTATCAACTGTTCCTGCATCCTTGGTTCATAACAAACAAAATTTTTAATTGAAAATTTATCACTTAAAAAAGGTAATCTATTCACCATATTTTACCAATACTGCTGCGCAGAAGTTTGCAGAAAAAAGTTAATGCTGACTGATATTGATAAATGAACAGTCACACTCAATGAGGAAATATCAGGACCTAAGAAAAAAATATCTGCCCAATATTACCTAACAATATAGCAAATAAATATACGTAAACTAATTCCTTAGCCAAACAGGAACAAGAAGTTTTGTTCACTGAGAATTTAGGATGATTGCCTAAAATATTAAAAAGTTTTTTAAAAAAATCACCCAAACAGGATGGTTACTCATAAATAAATATTCAATTTATTCGTACTAATCACTAACTTTTGTTGTAGAAATACCATTTATATTTGATTTCACATTCAGAAGTGAATTGAAAACTTCTGATTCAGAGATCAATCCTGTCAGTTTTAAAGGAAGACCAATTCAAATGCATCATATGTAATAACTTTATACAGTCACTAAAAAATAACTTATCTGCATGTTTTATTTAAAAGAATACAATTTAAAAGAAAATCAAATATTTTGTATGAATTGTAGTTTATATGAAAATGATCCTTATATTATAATTCAAATTGATGTTTTTTTAATTATGTCATTATTGCAACAAATGAGCGATATGTACTTGCATACAGCTGTTACTTCTATATTGAAACAAATTATTGTTTTAAGCAATACTAATACCAATGAAAGTGGATCAAATCCAAAATCTAACATCCAAAAGTATTAGTGTTAAACTAAAACTATCAGGCTCAAACTTACCTTTCTTGTAAGTGTGTGGAAAGAAGCTGAGTAGATCTGCTAGAGTTGTGGAGTTGGAGCCTGGTCAAATCTTCAAATACTTCTGAACAATTCATATATATGTATAATGGGCAGGATATAGCTGTTACATGGCTGAAAACATGCTTTGTTAGAGAACTCCTAGACAAAAATTTCTGTGCACAGAGAGCGCACCCTAGTTGAAGTAATGGTTGCCGCTTCAAACCAACTTCACTGTGTTGATCAGCTGAATGTGCAGACAGTGTTGACAGATCTTGGTAAACCTCACCACATTTTCGGCAAATGTGCTGTGGATTATTTAGGAGTAAGTCATAACAAAAAACGTGTCTCATTAGCAAATCCCGAGTGGCAAAAATGTTCAGACAGTTAACACATGTAAACTGCATTGGCCTTGCAGCTGAGGTGTTGTTGCTGCTCATATCATAAGATGTATTGGCAATATTTACACTGGATTCAACTAATTTAGTATTTGTAACCGTCTGGGCACATATGGACTTCTCCATCACACCTCAATACGCTTTGTAACCAAACTGATCTGCAAACATTTGTCGAATTTTTAACTGCTGCTCTGGAAATGAAAAGAAGAAAAAAAATCCTTTACTGGAAAATATGCACTGAAAATTATAAACAGAGGTACAGAAACAGGCTATTTTTTTTTTCGGCTTCTGAAGTCATACAGCTAGCTCAACAGTGGTTATGTGTGATCTAGTGCTTTCCGTTTCTTCCAGTTTTTCTCCAACCAGATATACACACCACAGAACAAACATTCACAGACAAAACACTTATATAAACCCATGCCTGCGGCTTGACTCGAACCAGCGACCTCACATGCGGAGGTAGAACTCTAGATCCGACCCTATGCTACCGAGGCCGGCATATTAAAAGTTAGAAGATATAAAACTGAATATGCATCCTCTCTTGAAAGCAATGGAAGGCACTACAAGTAACAGTTACAATTCTATACAGCTATCATATTCTAAATGGTAACACATCATACTAAGTTCTGTTTTATCTTTAATTAACTCTACAGCAGAATTATATCAGTGATGGAGTTGCATTGGAAAAATCTGATGAAAAATAGACTTACAAACATATTTCATAAAAGCTATAGAAATGCTGCTTAATGATAGATAATTCTCGCCGGGTTAAATCAACTGACGAGATCTGAGTGCTTTCACCAGGTTTAAACAAATACTGAATTTCAGTGGTTTTCACGAAATGTTTCTCCTTGTCCAGGTCGCGTTTCAATATAACCACAACCTGTAGGCAGAAAACAAAACGGTCTTGGTTGACATGATCCTTGTACCGTCAACGGAATTGACGGATAGAGTAGCGGTATCGCGGTCTAGAATTGACCGGATGACTGCCCGAATATAATTGCATAGTATATAACCCATATCTTGGGTATGAAATACAAGAAATGGAGGTGCATAACGGAAGAAGCTACAATTGTTTGCATAAATTATTGCAATTGGCCTTGGTGCTGAGCACCCTCTGCCCCCCACAGTTTTGTGAATTGCAGAGTATATATGTAGATGTAGAATCAGTAACTCACATGTTAACAGAACTGCATTGGAGTCATTCAAAGAGAGGATATATTGAAAGATAGTGCTGGGAGTATATAAAGGGTATAATGGCAATGAGGCTGTGGTGGATATTGATAGAATTATTAGGAATAATACATGAATGAGCCAAAATTACGATGACCAAAATATGGCAAATGAACTGAGGCATAAGGGGGTGGTATAAATTTATTTTGTATATGATACGAAGGGGTACCCCAAAAAACGTAATTATCTTTTAAAAGCCAAATATTTTCATTTTTTTCTTTTTACAAAACAATCTTATTCCTTTCAAAATACTCTCCATTACAAATAATGCATTTGTCCCACCGCTGTTTCCACTGTTTGAAACATTTTCTGTAGTCGCTTTTCTCTTGACCTATTCAATGCTGCCAAATCGGGGTCTTTTACTCGCACGGAGCTAGATCATGCGAGTAAGGTGCGTGTGGCAGCGGAACAATGCCTTTTTAGCCAAAAAATGTCTGATAGAGGCAATTGTATGTGCAGGTGGATTATCGTGGTGGGAGAACCAGTCTCCTGTCTGCCACAAATCGGGAATTTTTCGACGTAATCTTCTTAAAACATCCAAATAATAGTTTTGATTGATGGTCTGACGTGGGGGAACAAACTCATAATGAACTACGCCCTTGGCATCAATAAAGCAAATAATCATTTTTTGACAATGGAAGCAAGACGGCTCACTTTTGACGCGGCTTGAAACCCGAGAAGTTTTTATAAAGCATTGCCGCCGCGAGAACGTATATAGTTATCCAAATAATAATTGTTTGATGTTTGATTTGAATTTTTTTTTTTGACCGGGTTATAATGTTTTCCACTGGCTTGACTGTTGCTTAGTTTCTGGGTCGTAACCAAAGCACCATAAATTATCACCAGTATTGACCTTTGACAGAAAATCTGGATCAATTTCAAGCTGTTATGTCAAAGCACGACATGTTTCAGTTCGACGTTCTTTTTGATTGTCAGTCAGAGCCCGAGGACTAATCTTGGCAGCAACCCTGTTCATTCACAAATCTTCTGTTAAAATTCGCAGAACTGAACACCAAGTTAACCCACTAATCTCTGACAGTTGATCAATTGTCTGTCGACAATATGAGAGCACAAGCTCTGGCAGCTTCTGGCAGTTGATGGACGTCCAGAACGAGGTCTGTCGCCTTTTTAAACCGAGATAAACACTAGTACATTTGAGTTTTTCTCATAGCGTCATCTTTGTAAGCCATTTCCAATATTAAAACAGTTTCAGAAGACTTTTTACAGAGTAGAAAACAAAATTCCACAGCTGCACGTTGTTTACTTAAACTCTTCATCAAAAACAAAACAATAACAAAATAGCGCTATCAAAAATAATCACTGAAGATTAACAGAACAAGCCAGGTCGACAACACAGGTGGCACTGAACTGACCATGAGTTGCGCTATAAACGCCTAGCGGCAGGAAAGCGTACTACACAAGCTCCACCCACGGCAATGCTATTCCGGTTATTTTTGGGTATCCCATAGTAGAGCGGTCGGCAACCTTTTACCAAGCAAGGGCCACAAGGTGGTTAAACAAAGTAAAGGCGGGGCCGCACATACACAGTAAAAATGCGAAAACTCCGTTTTCAAATTTTATTAATACAAATGAGGATACAAACGATGAAAAGTTACAAAATTGATCTTACGCACTAAATTCGGTGTGACGTTTGAGGTTGCATTTGACTGGCTATTTTTTGTATGTCAGCTTTCATGATAGAAGTGAAAATACGTAATATATCTTTCAAATGCTCATCTGTGAGACGAGAAGCGTATTTATTTTTTCGGTAATTAACGATTGAAAAAGTTTGCTCCCTTAAATAAGTGCTTCCTAAAATTGAAATAAACTGCTGAGCAAACTTTTTCAATTCGACAAAATCAGACGACAAGCTACCATAAAATTTGACCAAATCATTCATCACGTAAAAGGCGTTTTTTAGACTCTCATTGGATTGAAGTTCAGTCACATTCATTTGTAAATTACTGGATACATTCTCAATATCGCATGAAAAAGGGTTAGCAAAAATCTTCAGTTTGTATGAAATCTTCTCAAAATCACCAAATCTGTCACTGAATTGACCTTGTAACTCCATTAAAATGTCTTTCATTTTTTCACCATCCCATTTAAAATCCTTCCTCGACAGCCTTTAGGCAATTCGGGAAGTGATCTAATTTTTTTTCATCAATATGTTTTATGAAGAGCCGGTTTTTAGTTTGGAACGCCTTTACGTCTGTATGCATTTCAGATATTAGTTTGCTTTTCCCTTGAAGCTTGACATTCAGCGTATTTAATTCATGAGTTAAATCTGTCAAAAATCCAAGATCTATTAACCATTGAGGGTCTGTTAGCTCTGGAACAGATTTACCTTTCTGATTCATAAAAGTGTTGATTTCTTTTCTGAGTTCGAAAAATCTTTTCAGTACTGCACCTCTACTTAACCATCTTACTCCTGATTAATAAAGGACATCTTGATGATCTGCTTCCATTTGGGACAGAAACTATCGGAATTGACGATGTGTCGATGCATTATTTCTGATATAGTTTACAGTGGATATCACGATGTCCATTACTTTTCTCCATGAAACGACTTTGGAACATAACGCTTCTTGGTGGATAAAGCAATGAAAAAATAACGGGATTTCACATCCAATCTCTGCCAATTTTGTTCTAATTCTACCCACCAGGCCCTTGTTTTTCCCACTCATGTTTCTACCTCCGTCAGTTGTTAGACTTACCATTTTTCCCACGCTATTTGCATTGATGTCATTGCCTGTTCTAAGTGACAAAACAACTCTTTCATTGTAGTCGTTCCCTTCAATCTACGTAACTGTAAAAGGTCCTCACACACGTTGAAGTACTTATCAATTCCACGAACAAATATTAGAAACTGGGCAGTATCAGACATATCATGATATCATTACTTTCATCAGTAGCTAAGGAGAACAATTCAAATTGTTGTGCTTTATCTCAAAGTTTTTCGCATAAATTAGCGCCCAAATCTTCAGTGCGCTGGGTACAAGTTCTGGCAGATAAGCTCATATTTTCAAATTTCTTTTTTTGATCTGGGAATACTTCTTCAGCCATAGCCAAGTCACATTGTTTTATTAATTCGCTGTCGTTAAACGGTCGCCCAGTCTTGGCAAGTAATTCCGCCACCCTTAAACTCTCACGTATATTTGACTCGTTACGTTGAATTTGCACCTTAAAAACACTTTGTTGGTTCTTGAATGAAGATTTGAGTGAGTTGATTTTCTTTTTCAGGGAATCACCAACTAGGCACGCAAATTTTGCTTTATGCTCGGTATCATAGTGACGTTTGACGTTATATATATATATCCTACCCAACGTGGAGGGTAACGGTTTACATTCTGGCCTCGCATTCGGGAGGACACAGGTTCGAATCCCCGTCCGGACATCGAGATTTGGGTTTTCCATGATTTCCCCAAATCACTCCAGGCGAAAGCCGGCATGCATCCTTCAAAAAAAGCCATGGCCTAATTCCTTCCCGTTCCTTGCTATATTAAGCATAGCGGTTTTCCATTGCAATTAATAAATCTGCCTATGCAGCGTTAAACACTCTATTTTCTTCAATTAACTTCCTCTTTTTCTTTAGCCATCAGTTAAACTTATAACCAACAATACCAAATACACGCTGTAAGAATAAAAGCAGCGTTGAAACCATGTCACTTAATTTCGCTATGTAATTGTATGAACTATCAATATCTCACACTTAACGAACTGTAAACAAAATATTAAGTACTCGTATGTCACAGAACAATAACTAAATCGTAGGTACAGGGGCGCTGCGGCGGCTTGTGCACACGAAATAACTTGTTTCACTCAATTACACAGCCAGCGCGGACGGACGGCGGGCGAGCGAGAGAATTATTGTCTACGCTGACCTATTGTTTCAATCATAGGAGAGAGTGGGGGAATCGTTCCCGCTCGCAATTGTACTGCTCTGTTCGCGTAGTTCATTTGCTGTGCTGTTAGATCGCGTTCACTCTTTTACGCATTTATATTTTATTATTTTATGATATGGGCTTTGGATATGATTTTTATGATACGGACACGGGCCGCAAATAGAGAGGCACGGGCCGCGCGTTGCCGACCGCTGCCGTAGTATATAATCAGGGACTCGAATAAATTACCAAGAGAAATATGGAGACTTTGGTAAAATCCTTGAAAAGTTTAAAATTCGTCAAGGCCAAAAATTGCGGGTGTGTTGTATTATACTAAAACAATTATGCAATGTAAAAAAGAAATTGGTTTAAATCTAATATAAATTAAATTACAGATAAGGTGTATATTTTATATAACATATTAAATCTTTTGGATTATGTAACAAAAAGGGGGAAAGATTGGAGGGAAGTTATGTATTTTTACCAAGATTGCAGGGAAATAAATAATTTAATACTCTTGGCTCATTTTACACCCACATTGCAATAACCACATAGTGTAACAACAGATATTCAACTGACAGCAGATAAGTCCAGTGTAGTACATATTATAATGTCACAGCATCTCACGAACTTCAATAAACTGAATTCAACATTTGGAATAAATATGTATTAATACATATTTATCATCAACATAAAATATCTAATTACGATTAAGGTTTTCTTCTACCACTGTGAACACTCTAAAAGCTTACAGTTTAAAGGAACGATCAGTTTAAGAATACTTTTAACTGGAACGCAATAATGATGATTGGCTTAACTTAACAGGATAGTTGGAAACAAATAACTATCATTTGCATTGATAAAACGGCATCACTGGAATAACCACACAGCAAATCAAAGCCAATGAATGGTTTTCGCTTAAAGAGTTTGAACGACTGCAACTTTTCAGATTAAACTGAAGTATTGACTGGCAGCTGAAATATTGAAACAAATATTCCTTCGTTCTGTAATGCGGGAAAGCGAAGATTTCGATTCTACAAAGCGAAACTAAATGTTGAGAAGCGGTAAGCGAACGTATATAACATAAAAACAAGCTTATTGAAATAAGACTAGCAACTTTGTGTAGACTAATGTGCTCAAACATCTAAGCCGATGAATCAAACACTAAGTCATTTACAGGTTTCGTGCATAACACTTCCTGGCTTGGTAGTGACACTGGGACTAGTTTACATCGCGATACACGTCCTCACTAACACGACGCTTATGAGAGCAACTTATTTATTACTCCTGCCTTATGCTGTACCAAGAACGTTTTGGTCCAGGTTGCATTTCAACTGAACCACTATCTTCACTAATGCTGCTTCAAAATCACACTATTTGGACACACTTTAATATTTCGAGTTGTAGCAACATTTTCTATATCAGGATTACTAACTGACTTGGCATAAATCCAATTAATTTGATTATACACCTTTAGTATGAACCGCAACTGGACTAAAGCACGCACAATGAGACACCTACTATATAGCGGCGTAAAATTGAACCACATTACTCTCCGAACAGTAAAAAGCACTGCACGTACTGAATATTAATATGCAGACGACAGTTTCAGACATACCTCTTGTTTACCGTAGTCAGCTCCTATTGGCTCCAACAGTGGTCTGCAAATCATAACATTATTTCACTAAAGACTCCAACCCTGTTCATCACCAAACAGCTGATAGCAAACGTGGCAAATGCAAAGATCACACGCATTGAATACAACACATTTAGCCATCTCCGCGAGAAGGGAACGGTATCAAATGTATCTTAAATTAACTGTATTGCTAACAAGGAATTGTCTTCAGTGTGGAAATGGTGAACGTAGAACGGATAAGTTTAATAAGTAAGTTCACCACCTCGGGTTTCTCTCACTAAAATTGTTTTGCCAGGTAGGCCTCCGTTTAAAAGAAACTGTAAGAACATATGTGTGCTTGTACGAGGGTGAGTCAAATGAAAACCTTAAATTTGTAATAAAAAAATCGAAATTTCGCGCTGTTATCCTGTAAGCTGGTAAGCGTGCTACGAGCAGCGTGCAGAATGGCCTGTAGGTGGCAGCATAGTGCAGATGTACAAATACCGTCGCAGTATCAGTGTAAAGATGGCTGCCCCACTTGAGACTTGCACCAGGGAAGAACAGCGTTCTGTTATTCGGTTTTTGAGTAGTGAAGGTGTGAAACCTATTGAAATTCATCGAAGAATGAAGGTTCAGTATGGTTATACATGTTTGTCACAGCAGCAAGTCTACGATTAGAGTAGCAAGTTCGCAAATGGTGTGACTTCAGTGGAAGATGCTCCTCGTCCAGGTCAGGAACATTGAGTTGTGACTCCACAGAACATTGCAGCAGTTGAAGCCGTAGTGATGGATAACCGCCGAGTGACACTGAATGACATTGCAGAATGTTTAAATATTAGTCATGGTTCAGCACGCCACATTGTGCACGATTTGCTCCAGTTTCACATAGTGTCTGCAAGATGGGTGCCACGGCAGCTGACTCCTGAAATGAGAGAACGACGTGTTGATGCTTGTGAAGAACTTCTTCGGCGCTTTGAACGAGAAGGTGATGGCTTCCTTGCAAGAATCGTTACTGGGAACGAAACCTGGGTTCACTTCCACCAATCGGAAACGAAGAGAGCGAGCAAGGAATGGCGCCATTCTTCATTACCAAAACCAAAGAAGTTTCGAACAGAACCATCAGCAGGGAAGGTTATGCTGACTATCTTTTGGGACGAAAAATGCGTCATTTTGGAGCATTAAATGCCTAGAGGGAACACCGTCACCAGTGCATCATACACAGATCTCATAAAAAATCATCTTCGGCCTGCAATCAAATCAAAGCGACGTGGATTACTGTCATCAGGTGTCCTTTTGCAACATGACAATGCAAGGTCCCACACTGCCCGTGCAACAGTTGCAACAATCACAGACCTATATTTTGAGTGTCTTCCTCATCCACCATACTCACCAGACTTTGCCCCAAGTGATTTCCATATATTTGGACCACTCAAGGATGCAATGGGAGGAAAGAAGTTCCGTTCTGATGAAGAGGTACGCCACGCGGTGCATGAGTGGTTGCGCGGACTACCAAAAGAATTTTTTTCTAAAGGAATTTATGTACTTTGTAAGCACTGGATGACTTGCATTGAGCGTGGGGGAGATTATGTTGAAAAGTGATACAGCTTTGTACCACTTCTGAACAATAAATAATATTTTTAAAAAATATTTAAAGTGTTCATTTGACTCACCCTCGTATGATGTATACATGTAGAGAAGAATGTTCAGCCGTGAGCGTTAACGCGGGGAATTTCTCTGTGGTTCAGGCCCATAACTGCCCCGAGGTCCCCAAGCAAGAGGGGCCGCAACTGATGTCTAAAAAATTATTTTATTTTAATATCCAATCCTATCCCATAAAATAACCAGCACCTAACTATAATTTAAATATAGTGCTAGAGTAAATGTTTTGTTTGTCCGTTCATATACTCCATGTGCTTCGCATGCAAAAGAAGCTGTTGAGCAGACAGCAGAATGTCGAGTCGAATGTGTGTTGTCACGCAGTGCAGGCTGGGACGTGCAGTGAGCTAGTGCTATTCACGAGGATTCATCCGTTTGCTGACTGCTCGTCGATATCGGACTGTCAGTGCAGTTGACAGTCGCATAGTAGTGAATACAACACAATACTTTCATTTTCCCTTGATCCGAGTATAAGTGACTGGTTCTGTGGAATATGGAAAGTTGTCGATTTACATATAAATAATTGCATAACGAAGTAATACATACTCCAGATGATGTACAGTCCTAGCAAACATGGTACCCTAATTATGTCAACTTCATTTACACAAACTACTGACACTTTATTTTCTACATACAACAGAAATAAATTCTTCAACAGACTAGATGCAGTGTCAATTAAAAATGCTTTCAATTATTTCTCAAATTATTCTTATCATCTGCTAGACATTTAATGTGTGTTTGGAGCGTATTGAAGATATATATTCCTGAATATTGAACCCCTTTATGAACAAATGACAACGACTTATAAACCTTGTGAAGATCATTTTTATTTCTAGTGCCATAATTATTGTGTATTTTACTATTTATTTCGAACGAAGTATAATTTGTGATTTCAAGGAACATTAATCTGTATATATACTCAGCCACAAATGTTAAAATCCCTAACCTCTTGAACAGCTGTCTACATGAAGTTCTATTGCTAACCCCAAACATAATTCTTATTACTCACTTGTGGGCTCTGAACACTTTGTCTGAATGGGTAGAATTACCGCAGAATATTATTCCATATGACAATAAGGTTTGAAAATAAGCAAAATAAACTAGCTGCCTCATATGAAAAAAAACATATAGCTGAAATTGTACGAATTGCAAAGATGACTGCACACAATCGCTTTAGTGAGTCAGAAACATGAACATTCCAATTTAAATTATAATCATTATACAAACCCAGAAATTTCACACTCTCTAACTCTTGAATGGACTTGCGTACTATATCTACAGGGTGTTTCAAACAGGACTTTACAAATTTGAAAATTCATATAAATTTTATGAAACAAGGTACAGAGCTGGTTTTGGTGTTGTTTTAAAGGAAAACACTTCAAATTTTGACTCGCGTAGTTCGCTAGTACCAAATCACGACGCACAAGCGCTAGTGGCAGTTACGTTAAAGATGGCTGCCTTCACTGGACCCGAGCGTGCTAGCTATGTGTTTTGGTTTGAAGAATCGAAGTCTGCGACAACAGGACAGCGTAATTTTTGTACCAAGTACGCTAAAGATCCTCCTAGTAGGCCTACAATTTATGAGTGGCATAGATGTTTTGTAAAAACAGGGTGCTCAGTAAAACATAAAAATCCTCAGGTCGTCCAAGCACATCTGTTGAGGTCGTTGAACAAGTGAGAAAAAGTTTTGTCAACAGCCCTACGAAATCGACCCGACGTGCATCTCGTGAGCTGCAAGTCCCACATACGACGGTTTGGCGTGTGTTGAGAAAACGTTTGTATTTGAAACCATACCGATATTCGTTTTTACAAGCAATTAAAGACACTGACTAGATTGCACGTAGGGACTTCTGTGTATATATGTTAAATCGAGTGGATGCTGATGAACATTTCTTGGACAACATAATCTTTTCTGACGAGTCAACTTTTCACTTAAATGGCAAGGTTAACACACATAACTGTAGGACTTTGGGCAGTGAAAATACACATGAAACATTGCAACATGTTCTTGATAGCCCTTAAGTGAACTTTTTTGTGCGTTGAGCAAGAGGAAAATGTACAGCCCCTTTTATTTCCAAGAGAGAACCATCAACGGGATAGTGTAACTTGATATGTTGCAACAATTTTTGATACCACAGATCAATGAGGATGACCGAGAACGAAATGTTTTCTTTATGCAAGATGGCGCACCACCACACTATCTGACTGACGTCCTGGATTTTCTGAATTACCGCTTTCCAGGTCAATGGATTGGACGTGATGCGCCAATTGCATGGCCCCCCCGTTCCCCAGACCTGACACCGCTAGATTTTTTCTTCTGGGGTTTCATAAAAGATATGGTGTACGTACCACCTTTCCCGGCCACTCCACCTGAACTTAGAGCAAGAATTTACGCTGCTGCTGAGCAAGTTACACCTGAAATGCTAGTGCGAGTCTGGGAAGAAATCGACTACCGATGGGATGTCTGCAGAATAACCAACGGAAGCCATATTGAACATCTTTAGTTTAAGTTAAAAACACTTGAAGGTTTTTCCTTTAAAACAACACCAAAACTAGCTCTGTACCTTGTTTCATAAAATTTATATGAATTTTCAAAGTTGTAAAGTCCTTTTTGAAACACCCTGTACATTGGGTGTTAATCTGTGTGATGTACTGAATTGCATATATTGAGTATTATCAAAGCTTAAAGACAAGCTGTTAACTGTAAACCATTTGTTAATAAGTTCAAAGACATAATTTGAAATATATTCTGAAGATAAATCTGGCGTTTTTTTTATTCCTATGTTTGTGTCATCTGAACATTAGACAAATTTTGAGTTTTTAGATGAAATATAGGGTAGATCATTTTTATATATTCAAAACAGTAGTGGCCCTTATCTAGAACTCTCAAGTACTCCACATTTGAGTAATTCCTACTCAGAAAACAGTGGATCACTTGAGGCAGCATTCTATTCAAAAGGTTAGAACTAAGCCATTTATTAACAAAGCCATTTATACCTTAATTCCTGTACCAGAATTGTATGATCTATACAGTCAAATCCCTTAAATAAGTCACAAAAAATTTAAAAAATAAGTTAATTTATCATTTATTCCTTCTAAAATGTTGTAAATCAATGCAAATTTTGCTTGTTCTGTTGAGAGACGCTTTTGAAAACCAAATTGTGATTTAGTTAGAATATTATTATTTTTAAGTTGTTCATAAACTCTATTGTACATTGATTTCTCAAAAACTTTGGAGAAGGCTGTTAGTAATGAAATTGGTTGGCAATTCGATACAGCTGACTTATCTCCCTTTTTATAGAGTAGTTTATGAACAGCATACTTAAGCCTTTCTGGAATTAATCTGCTGGAAATCGAATCATAACCACTTGAGTATTTTTTCTTAAGGGACCTAATAATTTTTCTTATTTCCTCTCAAGTAGCTAAATTTACAGACATACTGATGAATTTTTCTTGGAAGACTATTCTGACAAAATTCATGCTGTCACTGAGCTATTGGCAGTCAATTTCTCAGTAACAGATAAAAAAAATGTTTATTAAATATAACAGCAATTGAAAAATTAGATTCAACTGAATTTTCTTTGATAATGATATAATTACTTGTTTGATTATTTTTTAGTATTTCGTTTTTTACAATATCCCATATTGACTTAATTTTATTTTCAGAATCAGTAGATACTTTTATATTTTTAATAACCTTTTTCAGTATTTAGCAGTACTGTTTGTAATTTGTTTTAACATAAGTATTCTGACTGTTCCTGGAGGCAATGTATAACGTCCTTTTACAAATGCATGATGTTCTAATGCTCACAGTTATCCATGGTTTTGTTCTTTTCGAGAAACACGACCCTTTTTTTTTTTTTTTTTTTTTTTTTTTTTTTTTTTTTTTTTTTTTTTTTTTTTTTTTTTTTTTGAGGGGAAGCAACTTTCAAAGGAGTTTAATAGAATGCTATTAAAAGTTTTGTATTTTTTATTCATACCTTGCACGCTGTAAACATGTTCCCAGTTAGTGGCACTTTCTAAAACAAGTAACTGATTCATCATTTATTATATGCTCCTATTTAATAATATTACTCTTGGAGATAGATTCTATTGAAGTTTTGATAGTCATTTGAAAGTCCATTGATAGATTGCTTGATTGTATAACTGAATTTTGAGGTATCTAGGAAAACATTATCTATAGCTGAGTGACTATTACTCATTATTCTAGTTGGAAAATTGACCACCTGCGTTAAATTGAATGAACTGACTAATGATTCCAACATGTCTTTACAGGGTAAATTATTTTAAAAATCTACATTAAAATCACCACATACAACTATATTAACTAATTGTATGCTTAACTATGTTAATAAGAGTTCAAACTGGTTCATAAAAATAGAAAAGTTTCCCGATGGTGCTCTGTATACAGTAACTAATATAGAAATTTCATTAGTGAATTTTAGCTTCAAAATGTTGATCAAGACAATAATTTTTAATACTTATATCCTCAGAACTATAACCACTTCTAACATAAATGATAACTCCACCTTTCTCCAAGTTTGTCTTATAATAATGAGAAGGTAAATTAAAGTCAATTACATCTGACATACCTATTCCTGTATGGTGTTCAGACAAGCAAAAAACATCATTTCTATTGATAGCATTCAATTCATATATGTGGACCAGAAATTCATCCACCTTGTTTGATAAACCACTGATATTCTTTTGTATTAAATTAATCCCTACACAATTTTTAATTTTGGTATCTGAAAACTCTTTATTGTTCAAACTAATTTCTGTTGAAACTCTCTGTCTAATACTTGAAGGTAATCTAAAAATGGAGCTGCCCTAACACTATGAACAACAGGAATCTTTTCATCTGAATTTGTGGCCTCAATTAATTGTTTTGTAATGAGATCCGAAAGAACCCCATTTACTATTGAGGTGTAGGCCATACCTAGAATAACCCCACCTATCAATAGCATCAACAGGTACCAAGCCCGCGCCAGAGCCAATATCAGACATAAGAAATCGTACCAGTTCCAAATTCACTCGCCTCACAGCAGAGTTCATCTGTGGCAGATCATAGCGTCTCAAGACCGACATCACACTGACCCGAGTGTGGCACGTTGCTTCTGCTTTTTTCTCCAGGTCATCTCTGATTCTATCTATACCTATGATTCCTGCCCAAACTATTTCCTTCTCCTCCCATTATCACTACATGATCCTGATCTGGGAAATCCTTACACATAGAAATCTTCTACTACCTGACCAAGAATAACACAAGGTTTGAAGAAACTCATGACCTGTATAGCTGATCCTATTTTTTTCCTGCACCAATGGGCCAAAACCTCGTCCATCACTACTACCTAGCAGGAAGACTTTCTTTTTCCCTAATCCCTCCCTACCAGACTTAACTACACAGCTTTTCCTACTAGTCTGCTGCTTATTACCCACAGCTAAAGAAGGCTCATCCCTTTCTAAATCTGGCAACAGGGCAAACATATTTTCCACCCTAACAACAAAAGAATCATAAGCCCTTCTTGTTCTAATTGCCATTTTCCCTGTACCAGTTCCCAACCATCTCTGTTTGCCTCCCTGCGCAACCTATCCAGCTCCTTTCTAGCGTCTATCAGTTCAGCCTCATGGATTCTAATCCTTATCTCCTGCTCTAATATCTTCCTATTTATGAAACAGTCTGTACAGAATCTTGGGAGAGCCTCCTCAATTTCCTGATTTTCAACGCCACTACAATTTCCTCCCCAATGAAACAATTTCTCACACCATTCGCAAAAAATACCCGCCCACACTACTCTACGGCAATTTCCACACTTTTCACTCATGATTACAAGAAACTAACAACAAAAAAGTAGACAACGCGAAGAGAAAATTTGTTCAACTTAACACTACAAACAACTACTAAATTAATACACAAATAAGCATTATGTAATGAAACTACAAATCTGTACTTGAATATACTTAACACCGCCTATGGAATAGATCACTAATAATATGAATACCAAAAATTAATGTAAACTATATTTACGCTTTATAACCAAAATCCGAACTTAAGCCTAGCGTTCAAAAAAATGAATTCCACTCTATGCCTATTGGTCACTATTTCACTTCGGTCAGAATAAGCATGTAGCCACTTTCAGAGCGTTGGTTTTCAGAGCTCCTCCTTGTTTGTGGGAAGTGCTGTTACATCAGCGATGAAGACAGATAAGGTAAAGAAATTTCTGGAATTCAATGTAGAACTATCACGCGTTGTAATCCTGTGGATAAAGACTAATTTCATTGTTGTCTTATAGTTCGCGAAATATATATATATTTTGAGGGAGGTTTTATAAATGAACAGAGACTCCAGTCCGCTTGAAATGGACTGTGTATGTAGAGGTCAGTCTTCCCCAAATTACTTCACGCCTGATTCGTCGGGCAGAGGAGGCTAAGCTAGTAGTGTGGAAACAGACCTTTCAAAGGCTTTTGACGGAGTGAGCAATAAAATAGTGCTAAATAATTGATGAAAAAATGATTTCTTTTCTGTGTAGAAGAATTCTTAAAATGTACAAAACTAAAACTTAGAATAGGAAATGCAGTATCAAAAAAAAAAAAAAAAAAAAAAAAAAAAAAAAAAGTATATAGGAATAAACATGGGAGTTCTACAGGGTAGTGTATTGGGGCGATTGCTATTCGTTATTCTTATGAATGATTGTATTGACGATTTAATATGACAAGTTAGATTTTTGCAGACGAAATAATGTTATATAATCGGATAAAAACCCAAAAAAGTCTTCGAATGACAATAGGGAGATCTAGACAAGCTATCAAGCTGGGTGAGTCAACATGAGATGAAGATAAATTCAAAGAAGAGACAGCTTATTAGGTACACAGATAATAAAGCTAAATGTTGATTATGATTATTAAGTGGGAAAGAAGCTGCATATTGAAGACTTAAAATGTAAATCCTTTGAAATAACAACATTTCATTGATATTAAACACCGAGAAAACTTTCAGCCTTACAATTTTCGGCTCTCTCAATCATCCTTTATGTACCAGCACTATTACCTCACTTTTCCAGTCGTCTGGTAGGCAGGAAGTATCCAGACTCAATTTTAATATATTTCAAGATAAGGTACAATGTCAGATCCTGCTATCTTTAAGAATTCTGTAGCAATATTATCTACACCAGCCCCATTATTATTTTTTTTTTTTTTTAACTTTGTTTGTTCTTTCATGATATCCTCAGGAAGAATTTCAAATTTTTTTGGGTTGCTCATTTCTAATTGTTTTGTTTAGCACGCTATTCGATTTAGACCTTGCCGTTTCTGATATATTATCCCTAAAGTCTTACTAAACCAGTTACTTAAATTCTTTGCCTTTTTGAAACCCTTCTTCATCCTTACCTATAAGTGCCTTCATTTTCCATTTCATCCGAAATATCACGTACATATCTCACCAACTGAGGTTCCCTTTTATATCATTGCCTAAAGCCATGTTGCCTGCTTCGAAATAGCTTATACCAATCTCTCTATTCGTTTTCTGATGTTAAACTGATTGGCGTCTGTTACCCTTCCATTATGTACCGGTACCACTAACAGACTATTCCAGTCTGGTAAGCACCAAGTATCAGGACTCATTTTAATTAAAGATTCAAGATAGGTTACATTGTCACATCCTATTATCATTTAGACATCTGTATTATTATTCTTAACACCAGTGGCCTTGTGGATTTTACCTTTTTTTTTGTTCCTTCATTACTTCCTTAGGATAAATTTCAACTTTTTCAGATTTCTAATTGTGTGTGTAGGCTTTTAACAGTTTTATTTTAGATAGCAAAAGAAATTTCTAGATATATCAGTCAGTGATCCCCTGCAACAATAATATATTACATCTTAGGCACCATGTTCGCCATTAATATTTCCTTCTTTTGTTTTTAACGGTTGTAAGGGGTGCACCAGAGAAGCGAAATAATTGGATTACAAAACTTTGGTAGGACAACTGCTTTAATATGGTGGCGTAGTTTGGGACTCACATTATGAGTATCAAATACAGGAGTTGGAATGCGTCCGAAAGAAAACAGATAGCTTTGTTTGCGGACTTAATCAGTAACTGTTGTGATAAAAGAGCAGGAAGATGATTAAGGCATTTGTTGGTGATAGTGATTGGATGGATAGGCTCGAATGATTGCGAGTAGTGCATGGAAAGGAAAGAATAACCACAGGCACTCGACTGTAAGAAATTGTAGGTACAGTGTCAGGTAAGGGATGACTAGAAGGCCGAAGGGTTCTAAATTCGTAATTGGCAAAATTATATGAGTGGAGGAATTTAATCCTCAAAATATATCAATTAGTATTAATTACAATAACAAAACAATAAAATAATTGCATGCAGTATTATAATTACGACTGGAGCAAGTTGTCCATCACAAATAAATTAAATTCATTTCAACTGAACTCAAGCAGCAACAAAAAAATCTAATGTTATGTTATCTTATAGTTAATCACAGCAAGGATAAAGTGTGAGAGAGTGTTTATTGTGTGTGTATGTGTGCGCGCGTGTGTCTGTCTGCGTACAGACTATTTGACTTATGCCATATCAGTTGTACTTTGTACTAAGTATGATGCAAAGGGACCAATAAATACAATACAATGTACAAATTCTAGCATAATTAAAATTGCCACTAGGAGTTAAGATTCATTGCAGTTAAAAGTAATTTTTTGTAAACGGTTTTAAGAGTGAAATATAAAAAGATAGGTACTAGGCAAACATATTGAGATGTAAAGTGGATCTTGGATTTTCACAAATCTACAAATTTACGGACTTCCATTGTCATGGATTACTTAAAGAGTAAGTTGCTGGCGTATCCATAAATTTTATATTCGTTGACGGAATTACGGAAAGGCTAGAAACGATTTAGATTTTAGATAGAGATGTTCGTAGTTTTTAAGAGCAGAAGTTGAGAGTGGAGTTCTTACTCTGGAACATTAAGTATCTCTGCAACAGAACCTAACATCTGTTTACGTGGAACGTCGTTATTTAGCTTTAAAGTTATATTGCGTTTTGTTGTCTCAAAACAACATAAGGAGGTGATATGGAGCCCATAAATGCTGTGTATATTCTGGACGAGGTATGTTTACAACTTAAAGCTGCTTACGGAGTCGAACAGCACAGCTTAATGTCCCACAACAACAGGACACACCTTTCACTATCATGCTTTTCGTTTTGGTTTGTAAAGAATTGCGAATGAGTCGACCACATGATGTTCACGATACCTTTACATCAGTTGTGTTTGATTGTCTGAAAAAAATATGAGCAAATGTACTTACAGTAACTAAACGATGTTAGTGTTTAACTGTAATAAATCGGCGTAGGAATCCGAAGAAAAAAGTCCTTTTTGCAGCAATTACTGGGAGAATGTATTTCTTATATGAAAATTATCACAGGCACGGGAATTTATAACTTATTTACTATGTTTGTATTCTGCAGTGACTGCTATCAGTGTTTTCGTGTGTGTTTGTTGATTATCTGAATATGTTACAAAGCTCTTGAGGAAAACCTATTTCTCGGTGTATGCTGTTTTCTTAATTTAATTTAATTTAATTTAATTTAATTGCAATGGAGCACAGGCCCCGGTGGCAATTTCCCTACACAGCTATCTTCCCCCTATCTTGAGTATCTTGCTTTCCATTTCCAGTTAAATATGAAGTTCTTATAGTGTGTTTTATATTTACTAGTTAAATAATATTACTGGTTGATTCATTTTTATGTTTAACAGACAGAAAATTGGAAAAGATGGGTAATATCAAGATGGGGATACCGTCGCAGCCTCGCGTAGTAAACACACAGATCACGTGGTATATATGACAGCATTGTGATGTATGGTCCAGGCTGCATTACAACATAAACTCAAAAGATGGTTGACGAAATCATATTTTATAACTATGCGTTTCGATCGTAATGCAGCCTGAACCAAAGTGAAACCTAACCATAACGCACGATATTAGAGATATCCAATTTTCAGATCATATCTACAGCTGTTACAGTGTTGGAACTTGCAGACTGAATACGTCACAATGCTGTCATATACGCCACGTGATCTATGTGTTTACTACGCGAGGCTGCGACGGTATCCCCATCTTGATATTACCCGAAAAGATTCACTTTTCACTCTAAGCTACTCGTAAAGATTTCACATTTGTTACTATCCACACGCTGCTAACGGAATTTTCCTGTACAAGTCTACTGATAAATTATTCACATGTGTTGCATTATGTAGGTGTGTGTCTTTTAGTGAAGTGTTGTGCATATGATTCAAACCACAGACTTATATTTTGCTCCAAATTATATAGTTGTGGCGGTTCTGTAAAATTCCTGCTCTTTAGTTATTTGCTAGTAATAACTGAAGATGATAAGGTAAAAAATATTACTTAAATATTTCTGTTGAAATATATACAAGTATATAATATGGAACTTCTTTTCTGTTATTTTGGTGTACTGTAACAAGTAACGTGCTATTCCTTACTGCAATTGACATATAACCGAAGACCAAGGTGTGAGATTTATTGATAGATTCTTTTTCATGATGAGAACAATTTGTTTCACCACTTGCAGCCTCAGTGGTGGTTTACATTAAGTTGTGTCATCTGACATTACTGTCGCTGTTGGAGCTTTGAGACATGAGTATATCTTGGTAATTTACTGCTGGTAGAAATAAACAGTTCTGATGTCAAACTAACTATTCTTATCAGTCTCTGACTGGCTCATAGATAATAGTAACTTCAACTCTCTTCCTTTTTTTTCTGTAAGAATCACTTCTTTTTCTCCTTACAATTCTGTGTACTGTTTAACTGGACATTGTGTTTGTATAGGCATTATGAGAACACAGCGATTTTGCCCTGTTGTCGAATCAGTGAGTTTGTAGTATAACATCTCACTATGAACTTGTGAAGATTATATCAATTTGACCTGGTGAAGATATCACTATTTACACTAAAGATGGAGTTTACTCTTGATAGGCCATTTCCTGTCAGTTCATATATTAAACATAGAGCTCTATATTTACTTTCATGAAATTTGTACAAAAATGGATTTAGCATCATTTATATGATTTTCTTGTTGTTTCTCCAGGTCTATTGGTGATCATGATTCCATTACATCATCATTCACTAATGACACCACTACCACTTACCCCAATCCTACCACAGGTGAAAGATTCCCCATCATTGGTCATGCTACTTGCATGACAACACACCTCATATATCAACTTACATGCCTCCATTGCTCCAGCTCATATATAGGCCTCACTACTAATCCGCTTGCTATCAGAATGAATGGCCACAGGCAGACAGTATATACTAACAATGAGGGCCATCCAGTTGCTAAACGTGCCAGTTCCCACAAACTGAATAATTTTAACATCTATTTCTTTGTTAGGTTGATCCGAGTTTTACCTGATAACACAACCTCCTCTGAACTACGTAGAGGTGAAGTAGCCTATCAGAATATCCTGGACACCGGACATCCTCCAGGCCTCAATCTCCAATAAATTCCTCCTCCCCAGACCCAGCACTTACTATTTATATTTCTGATATTCTTTTCTGTTATTTTTCTCTCATAGTTTTTCAAAATTTTATTTGTATATGTATCCTCACTTAGTTATTATGTTGGTCTGCCACTTTCAATGAGAACATACCATCAAAAGTATTGATTATCGATCCAATTCTTGAGTTTTCTCCTTCCGCCCCCCTCCCCCACCTGCTCTACCATCTGCACCAGCGACGCCATCAACCAGACGGCCGTCTATGTGTACACATCTGACTCTGCCTGGTGTCTCACTTCTGCATGAATAAGGCTGTAGACCAAAATAATGCACTTCTCTTGTATTTTGTTTTGTGTTTGTCATTCCCAGCCACCTTCATCCCTGGTAAGTGTTGGGTCATATTTTCCCATGCTTCCTTAGTTTTTTACTAATGTGCTATTGTACTTTTGAAGTTGATATTAGTTGTCTTTCTAAGGTGAGCCATATTCCTTTTTAAATGATATATAAATTTCTTTGAATAGCAGTTTAGTAGTAGTTTTTGTCTTCTTTTGAAAGTTAATTATTACCGTTCCTCCTGAATCACCCTGTATAATACAAAAAAGATGGTTCTTGATATACATATGATAATTTTGCATTGGCTTTTGTAAATAAAAACGCTACACAAGCAATCAGTAAGAGCTTTCTTGTAGCCCAGTATCGAATTATTTTTCTTGTTTGATTCCTGCTGCTTACTGGATTTTTTTACAATTACCATAACTGACCTTCACCTATGAGGAACCTTACTTTGCCTGTATGATGGGTAATACTTGGGTCTGCCATTTGGTAGAATATGTTTTGAACTCTGGTCTGATCTTTGTTATGCAATCCACTTTTCTTTTTTCCATAATTTCTATAATTTACTTTCGGTGAATTTTGTGCTTGTTCCTTCCTATTCATTGTGACCAATCCTTTCTCTATCCCAATGGTATCAACTAGCCAAATCGCTACAGGCAAAAATGAGAGAAAGAACCCTCAATGGTTGTAAATTGCCTTTGTTTCCAATTATCCAGATCAGCTATTATGTATTTGGTAGGTACGTATATCTCCCAATTATTTTATATGTAAACTGCCAACTAATTTTATCAAAAGTACTCAAACTGATAAATGAAAGTTTCCAATCAGATTGAGTGAACCTGGTGGATGAGCGGTAATGTTGTTCAGTGTGATGTTTGGTGAATTCTACGCTCTACGATCCAGATTTTGGTTTTCCGTGGTTCCACAAAATCTCTTCATAAATGCTATTACTATTTTCTTTTTGCTTGATGACATTTCTCTCCTAGTTCTAATAATCACACTGTGGCAAAGATACGAGACACTAACAAAGAATTAAACTATATAATCTAGGATGTTTGTTTATATACAGGGTGATTCAGGAACAAAGATATATATTGAATGGGGTGCTAGGATGAACAATGTCGAGTAGAAAGATTCATATAAACATGTGTCCAATTTCCATTTGTTTTGGTGATACAGGTGTGGGAATATTATGCTTAAAATAAACCTTAGAAAATGGTCAAGAGCACACAAACAACTTATTGAAGCTTTTTATTGATACAAAATATACATAAAGGTTTAAATTAAATGTTTGAAAACCCCACCAATCACTTCAGTACACTTTGCATCTCTTGCAACAGTACGTTTCGCTCTTCTGAGTACGTCTTGGTGTACTTTTATGAGGGTTTACAGTGTGAGCGAGTAATTCATCTCTTGTGTTTACTTCTATTCCGAATATTCTAGCACTTGTATCTCCAAAACTAATGGAAATTGGAAATATGTATATATGAACTTTTTAACCCAATTTTGTTCATTTTACCACCTCCTTCATTATCTCCCATTCCTCCTAAATCACCCTGTCTAACACAAAAGAATTCATTCTTAATACGCATATGATAATTTTTAGAGGATTTTATAAATAAAAAAGGATATATGAACGGACATTCAGAGTTTAACTGTAATCTTTCATGGAATTATTTTTCTTTTATTAGACCAGTATGATTAGATGATTTTCTAAAGTAACTAAACTTTCAGTTTACAAAGTGTTTGGGACTTGAGTATTTGATGTTGTTTGCTTGTATTTATGTTTGGTTTCATGTTATTAAAGAACAAGGGTCATTAACTTTTTTTAAAATAACTTTTTATATTTTTATTAGCATTATACTTCCTGCATTAATATTGTTGGTTTTTCTTTTTTAAAATTATATTCTTGGTTTATTTTATATTATATTGTATTTATCATTATTTGCATTTTTTTTTTTTTTTTTTAGAATATGCTGGAAAATTCTGAACAAGAGAATTTAAAAATGGAACCTGTTCCTGATTGGTAAAGTATTTCCTTGTAATTAAACAGTAAGCTGCTGTTGTAGAAATGTATGTTACATTAAAATCTAATCAAGACTTACTGCAGTATTAAATGTATATTATTCTGCCTAACACATGTCATTTTTCTGTAGTGAATAATTTACCTGTTGCTGATAAAACTCATTATTAGTATATCAATTGTCTGATATTCAACATTAAAGGTTTATATTTTTCTGGGCACAAATGAAGCTAAGTAATTCAGTTTCATAGTATCATTAAAAATATTTAACTCGCTTAACGGCAAATACATTTGTTACACATTAATTTAATTTTATAATATATGCAAGTGGTCATGCCCAAGAGAAAGGGAAAAAATTTACTTTGTTAACTATGGCAGAATCACACCAGGTATGGAGGGTGAGCGGCAACACCCAGGCTTCGCATGTGAGAGGACATGGGCTCGAATCCCTGTGCGACCATTCAGATTTGGGTTTTGAATGGTTTCTCCAGATCAACTCAGATGAAGGTTGGGTTGATTCCTTTAAATTTGCTATGGCCTAACTCCTACCTGTTCCTTGCTCCTAGTCCTTTCCCACCACTCAACTTCTACGAGGCATAAAGCTATTATAAAAAAAAGAAAGAATCCTTCATTTTAATACCTTTTGTCAATTGTGTGATATAATGCTGCAAAATTTCATTACATTTAGTGGAAACATATCACTTGAAACATTACATATCTTGTATAGTTTTTATGAATCTATATTTAATTATTTTTTCTCTTTGAAATTATTTTAACAGTTTATTTTTCTCATAGGTAATTGATGTTTTGTACATAATCATTTAGTCTTTTATTTCCTGGTGGATTAATGTTTTTTCCCATCAGTCATTCTCGATAGAAGTATCTGATTCCCATGTTTTTCCTTTGTTTCTTCAATTTTCTCTTTTTTAAAAAAAAAAAAATAAAAGAAAATAAGCAGGGAACCAGCCCATTTCGAAACGCTTTCCTGGATGACCACGGCTTTTCTCTCAGGGTCATCCATACCTAGTCAAGTAGCTCCATTTTTAAGGAGGTAAAAGTTTTCCTTTACCTCTTCCTGTTAGGAATAAAAGTTCCTTCCGTAATATCCTTTGCATTGCCCAGAAGTCATGACTTCAATATTGGTATGTAATTTGTGTTTAAGCTATGTGTATTTCTCACAGCTTTATTGCAGTGAAGGCCATGGAAATCCTCACTATCTGAGCCCACAAACATGGTACATATCAAACAAATATGCTCGAGATAGCTCCTACAAATTTTCAGTGAGATGATGAGCATAAAGTCATTCCAAGGCATATACCTGATTAGATCAAAAACCGTTTTTAATATTTGGACAAACTTCTATCTTCAACCTACTATTACATCAAGGCAATAAAAAATAATTTCTAAAAGTCACAAGAAATGTGTGGGACCATAAGACTTTCACTTAATGGAAAATTATTATCTCAGATTAAATTTACTCCAAGGAGGGCATAGCCCTAAATATTGTGTTGTATGTATGTGTACAGTGTTTTTATTGCTGATCCCTACTCTCTTGGACTTTGTTGAGTGGTGGGTATATATTATCTTTCAATATATATGTATATATAAATTAAACATTTGGATAGGAGAAAAACCACTCCTTCCATAGAAGAGGATTCCTGCAGCTTCAATAAACGAAAAAAAACACGCATACACATAGCGTAAAATTTTCGAGCTTATGGCCCTTCTTTAGTAGTAGTGAGTTGGCTGCATGGTATAGGCTGGCAGCCAACTGAGTCAACCTGCAAGGCTGGTAGCTCATGGGGGGGGGACAACATGGTGGGGAGTGAGAGTGGGGGTAGAAAGGCATAAATTTAAAAATACTAATAAATTGATGATAAATCTGTCAACTGGGACATGTTGCAGAAGCATGGTAGACGTCAGCTGATGGTACTAAATTGCCTATTAAGTAATGGGTGTATGTGACAAAAACTGAGAAATATGCGAAATAAAAATCATGTTTTTTTTTAAATTGGAAATTTAAATTAAGGAAAATTCAAATTATTAATATAAATAAATATCATCCCACATCATTTTACCACTCTGTTGTTGCTGAGGCTTCTCAAAACTGAAAGAGGAGCGAAGAAAATTTTAGTTTCGGTGTATTTGTAAGATTGAAAAGACATCACAGTTAATGTATTTATATTGGTAGAAAGTTTACAACCTAGTTTAGAAAAATGACTCATTCATAATTGCCAATTCACCTGTTTTTTAATTTATTTTAAATAAATGATCTACCACCGTGAGGGAAACCATTCTGCTACATAAAGCTTAGTGAACACACACTACAGGGTATAGACTTGGCTCAGAGCAAGATCTCATAATTTTTGTCAGTAAACAACCACAACACTTAGTCTTATTTTTACAAGAGTTTTATGTGAGATTTCATTTATGTTAACCCGTAACCAGTATGGTCCATAAGTTGTTCCATAACCAGTAAGGTGGGGTCACCATGACCCCAATATTTGTTATTCAAAATGTCAGTGTTAATGTTCAATTAAAATCAAAACAATTTTTTTTTGCAATCACACATCATATCTGAAGGTATCTAAATGGGATTGAACACAATAAATGTGAATTTGGATTTTATAAAAAAGTATATTTAAGAAAACGGAAAACTGTAAAAATGAAGATTACAAAATATTAAACATTGAAATTCAGACATAAGTACATAAAAAAAATCTTAAAAATTGAGGTTGATTTATATTTTTTACTATACAACGAACATAAAAAAATTTGACAAAAGATAATTTAAAAAAAATTGTTCACAAATCACAATCACTCTTACAGACAGTCTTCACAGACACTCACGGCACAATCCATGCATATTGGTGTACTGCAATGAGCACAGTAAACCTTTGTTTTTTTATCCTTGCTCCTTGGGCACTTCCCACACCTAATTCTTTTACCAGGTACAGCTGAAGGCTTTGGTATTTGGTAATTTACCAACCTAGCAATCGATTGTCTAAGTTCACGCGGTATGTGCAAGTTTGTTACCCTCCTCTGAAGTTGTGGCTCAACCAGCTGCCTCGACAAATTTTTAATAAAATCAAACCTTGATAATTGTCCGATTTGCGGCATTGATGAATGTCGTTGTGAATATGCCATTTTTGACTGAAAAAATATAAATTA
Organism: Vandiemenella viatica; assembly: GCA_031002005.1. Taxonomy (NCBI): domain Eukaryota; kingdom Metazoa; phylum Arthropoda; class Insecta; order Orthoptera; family Morabidae; genus Vandiemenella; species Vandiemenella viatica. The sequence goes on from JARYHS010006851.1 coordinate 758,930, forward strand.
ATTTTATTAAAAAAGTTTCACTAACGGTATGGTGGGGTCACACGGACCCCATACTCTGATAATTGTTGAATAAAACTCATAAATCACTTACCGCAAGACAACCACTTCGGTCAACAGCTCAGAAGCTACTGCCTGAAAGGTACTGGGAATCACAGCTTCTACAAGCTTCGGGTATGGGAATTACAGAATAAACAAAACTGGCTGGGGCTCCCCAGGACCCCACCTTACTGGTTACGGGTTAATAATTGTTCTCAGTTGTCACTCGAATATAACAGTTCCATTTGAAAACTTGTGGGACATTTCAGAATTGGTCTGACCATTATATATGTGTCCCTACCAATATAATTACTATCTCTACAAACAATGGGCGTGCTTCTTGGCTGAGTAATGGTGGTTGTTGTCAATTTAACTGCCATCATAAACAAATTTCGGTTAGTTTCCAAACTAAGCTTTAGGGCAATATAAAATTTATTCTGTTAGTTAATCTTGCTGATCTCTAGGCATAACAGTAAACTGATGAAAGCAAATCATTGCACCAAAACATTTCACGTTGATATTGCATCGAAATGAAACTATGAAAAATTACTAATGTTGGACTTTATGGATGGTCTGTATATGAAACCATCTATATAAGTCTACTCTAGGTATATAAGAAGTATATCAGAATTTAAGTTCAATTTATTATGAAAGTATGAGGGTATTAGGGTAGAAAGCGGTTTCAAGTTCTTTGCCCTCTGGCCAGAATACATGACTAAATAGAGATCAGACTTCAAAAGTATTAAAAAAATACATTATTTGACATTATTGCATAAAATTTTTTCAACTTCATCTAAAAAAAAACACACACACAACAAATTTTAAAGGAAACATTTTCCCAGGGGGTGGCAGGGATGGAGCTTTAGAATACTTACCTTGGGCCTGAGAATCCAAGCGCTGGCCCTGGGTGCAGGGAAGTGACATCGCAGCCCGCTGGTTGATGCAGGGCAGGTTACGCCTGTGAGGCTGATGTCAGTCGGTGGCGCTACTGATGCTGCAGGGGCAGCAGTGGACACTCCGTGTGACTGAACAACTCAGAATATAAACAGATATTGACTGAAGATCATAAAGACATGTAGTGGCAATTGATTAGGTCACAAAAAAATTGTTTATTTATTGTATGGACATTATAAGCTGAATGCAAATATGCCACTAATTTGTTTCATATGTCGATTGTTGTAGAAATTTTATTGGTTTTTCGATAGTTTTATATTTATATTAATTGCTTTTATCCAGCACTCGTAATGGTTTAAAATGTTACCAGTAGATGGTTATAATGTGATGTTAAGTTGATATATTAATATATGCTGGGAAGATTCAACATATAAACTTCCATATTATACCAAACGTATAAATTGATATGATATATATGTTTATCTATAAATTGTCTTTCTGTAGTTTGTGAGTGTAGGTGCTGTTCTGAAGTTATAAGTAAAGCTATATATTGTCTTTTAATGTAAAATGTCATATATATTAACACTCAAGATAAACTATCTGTGCATTTAAAATCAACATCATCAAATAAAGCATAGATTTACGGTTTTCCCATATCACTCTAGTCGAATGCAAGGACAATTCTTTCAGAAGACCATGACTGAATTCCCTCCTGTTTGCTGTCCGCAATCTTCTACCACATCTAGTGACCTCGAGATTAGCCACAAGCAAAAGTGATTGTTTCTTTGGCAGTTGATGGAAATCCAATTAACTGTCATGTTTGTACTTATAAACTTAAATTCAAAGGTACTACTGCTTGTTGTGGTCCACCGTTCGATACCCTGGTGTGCTCTTCTAATGCAATAGGTATCACACAGAGGGTTAAATCAACTCACTGTGGTTTAATCATTGGCTGCCACTGAACACAGATTCAATGCCAGATACTGATAACTTGTTCTAAAAATTATTAGTTGACCCTATTTGAATGCTTTGATCAATTGCTTTATTTCAATACTTGGCGTATATAGTCCAGTTATTTATCAGTTTATGTACTTAGCCATAAATTAATAGGTATTAGTGCTTGCTCACAATATCTTTTTTTAAACCTTGGTCAATATACTACTTACAACTTATCACTATTTTTAGCCTTCAGTTTCATATCTATAGCAGATCTTTGGGAGAGTGTCACGATCGGTGCGATCTCTGATGATGGTACAGTATGCCAAAGAAATTTTAATGTTTCAATACAAAGCTGTATTTGTAACATAATTTGATGATAACATCACATTATTGTGGGATAGATGCCAAATACCTGTAATTCCATCTCTAAAGCTGTATTTCAGAACTGATATCATGTTTCCAAAGTTGTCCCAGCTTCCGAAGATACGTAATTGGAGCAACTAGTTTCAGCAAACAGGATGCGAGGGTTTTGTAGTTGATATATACTGAGTGTGGTAATGCCATTGCATTGTGTTCAGGAGGCTCAGGTTTGAATCCCCATCCAGCCATCAAAAAAAAAAAAAATTTCCGTGGTTCCCCAAATCCCTCCAGGAAAATGCCAGGTTGGTTATTTCAAAAGCCCATGGCCAAATTTAATCCCATTCCTTCTGCCAGTCGCTTCATGTTTTTAATGACCTCGATATTGACTACACATAAGGCCATAAGCAAAAAGAGTTACTTGCTAAAAAGAGTTACTTGCTATAATAATTCCAGTTTCTTCACTTAATAACTCTCAGTATCCCCACTTCGTTCAATTCCTTATCTTTGATTGCTGAGACTTTCATTAAGTTAAACTTGGGAACTCATCATATATTTTGTGATTTTGTAATTTTTTGTTTTGCTTATGTATTTTAGAATTCAACTGTTTCAGAGAAAGTTTAATAAGATATAATACATAACAAATTTATCTTAGTATATCTTGTATATAAATGAGAAAGGAAAGGGAAAATGATTCATCACTCACCAAAGTTGAATGTCACAACGAGTGAAAAAAACATATAATTAACACAAACAAATAATATTTCAGTTTTCTCCTTATTCATGTAATAGAAACCGAGTCATATGGTTTGGGAGGTGCACACATGCTTAAGTTTATCACATAATGTGTGAATTATTGATATGTCAGGAAAGACTGAGATGTTATATATATATATATATATATATTATACAAAAGGGTGGTATATAAATAAATAAATTTGATTTGAAAGAAATTTGTAAGTAGTTAAATGATAATACTAATAATAATGAGTGATGGGTTATAAGGTAAAATTTTCTAAGTGGTTGAGGTCAGGTAGGTGTCTGGTATCCAGAATACCTTCATATGTAAGTTCCCATCTTCGAAGTTCTGAACCAGTGGTGGTTTCAGGGAAAACTCTGATGGCTCATGGTGAAACAGTCATTGAGATTGTCAGAGTTATGGTAGTTAGCATGATCTGGTATTGGGAGTGTTGTGGAGCACGTGGCATGTCTAATGATTGGGAAGGTTCTCCATGCTGTAGGGTTGGAATAAGTTGTAGTGGGAGGAGGAATGTTACAAGTTTTGCAGTCAGATCTATTGTACAGAAAAAATCCATATGGTATAGCGTCTGATGGAGGGTATTTGTGAAGCAAAATGTTTTTGAGGTTAGGTGGTCTGCTGAAACATGTATGGGGGGCAGTTGGTAAAATGTTTATTAAGAGAGTACACATTTCTGGAAAGGAGTGAAGGAAGTCATGCCCCTGTTGTAAGAGTCGATTGACGGATTCGAGGCAGGAATGTTTGGTATGGAACGCATGGCAACTGTAAAATATCCTGGATACCAGATACCCACCTGTCATCAACAGTGATAATATTCCGTCATTTGATCCATCACTGATTATTGTTAGTATTATCATTTAATTAGTTAATTTATTTATTTATATACTGTTCCTTTAAATATTCCTGACCCTGTTGTTATATTATTACTTTTATGACCAAATTTGATATATATATATATATATATATATGTATATATATATGCACACCTCCTGAACCACATGACTCTGTTTCTATTACATGTATAAGGTGAAAAACGAAATAACGTATATGTTTGTGTTCGTCATATATGTTTTTCATTTGTTGCAACCTGCGACTTTGGTGAGTGATAAGTCATTTTCCTTTCCGTTGTCATTCATATAGTCTAAAAGCCATTTTTATTTTCCTTAGTTTCATTAGTATAAAGTGTAGGAGTTTAACATATATCTGGTATATGGAACTATAATTAGTGCCTGCATGTGGCTTAAGTCATAAATTTTAGTGCATATCCTTAGTGAAGGATCTAAGTTTTTTCTCTTTGCAGGGCAACAATTAGATTTCATCAAAGCGTAGCTCAGTGTCGTGACCAAGAGGATACTGGTGTGGTAGAAAACACATCTGCTATGAGGCCACTGCAGTTTGTGTGTGCTAAATGTCTGCAAGTTTACAATACAAGGGATTTGCTAATAAGACATGTGTTCTGCCATCACTCACTTGTAAATACTCCACAGTATATTTGTGAACAGTGTGGTCTGATTTTCTCAGATCTGTCAACATTGTGTGACCATACACCTTATCATAACAGTGAAATTACTTTGAAGAAAGAAACAGAATTGCAAGTTGTGTGTGCTATTTGTGCACTGGTATTTTTATCTTGGAGTTCTCTAACAAAACATGTATTTGAACATGTCACAGCTGTTTCCAGCCCATCATATTCCTGTATGCATTGCCGACAAATATTTAAAGATTTGACTGGGCTTCATCTGCATCAGGACTCCACACATCCTTCTTCCTCATTTTTGCAAACAAGGTAAGATTGAGTTATCCTATTTTTATTACTAGATAATGCTTATACTTTACAGTTGTAGTTTTTAGTTTAGTTCTTATTTGCTTGATATCAGTGTATATTAGATCAAAAATATGATTTATTATTCAAGCAATGGCTGGAGGCTATGGTACATATAAATACACGCAACCTACAAAACCTTCCATGTAATATACCAGTTAACATGCAACCACTTCCTATTTTCATATATAGGTTTGACCCCAAATCCACTTTCATAAGAATAAATGGCCACTGACAGACAGTATTCACATGGAACCCAAAGAACCCAGTTGCAGCACATGCCACCATCCATCTCAAATAATTTCAACTCCTGTTTCATGGTGCATTCTTTTAGAGTCATCACAAAGAACAGCAGCATCTTCTTTCTCCGTATTTTAGATTTCACTTCTTCAAAATTTTTATCATCTTGTCCTGCCTAATATTATCAAAAGTTTTTTCTAAATCAACAATAACCATAAAAGTATCTTTGTTTTTTTTTATTTGCCCTTCAACTATTATTCATGAGACCAGAATCATTTCTCTTGTACCACAGTTTTTTCCTATATTCTATCTTCACCTACTATCTCTTCATTTTTCTATATATTATTCTTATCAGTAATTTTGAAACCTGGAATGTCAGACTTATGGTACAGCAATTCTAATATTTATCAGCTTGTGCTCTCTTCAGAAGTGTGAAGATAGTACTTTTATTAAAATCAATTTGAAACTCTTCTGTTTCATAATTTTTTGATACTAGTTTCAATAATCTTATTACAGGAGATCTGCAGGAATCTCATCTATCACAACTGCCTTATTTATTTTCAAATCCTTCAAAGTTTGACCATATTGTGTAAATAATCGAAATTGACATAACCTTTTTCCAGTGCACTGTTGTTCAAATCAAATCATACTGTTTATCTATCTTCTTTGGTTTGTTCTACCTTCTGTGCTTAAAAGGTTTCCCATCTGCAGATTTAATGTTTATACCTCTTGTCTTTATTTCTCCAAAATTCATTTAATTTTCCTATATGCCACATTTATTTAACCTATGACCATATCCTTTTTTACTTCTTCACTTTTTTGTTGGAGGCTTTTTTTCCTTTCTTCTTTTGCTTTTTTGCATTTTGCTGTTTATTTGGTGTCTTAATTGTCCATACTGCTTGTTCGCTGCTTCATCCTGGGCATTTTTGTTCCTTGTTCTCTTTTCCATCAACTCCAAAGTTTTTTCTGTGGCCCAAGGTTTCCAGGTGGCTTGTTCCCTAAAGGAAAATGTTTCTTTACCAGTTTTGATTATTTCTCTCCTCAACCCATTGCATTCATCCTTACAGTTCCATTAGAGTTATCTTTTAGTCCCACATCTACCATCTTTGCAAATTTTTCCCTCATGTTAGATTGTTTACTTCCAGTATGTTATGTTAGTATTGCTTCTTTATTCTCTTGAAGTTCAGCCTATCAGATTCTGATTAGTCTACTTCTGCTCCTGGGTATGTTTTACATTATAGAACTTGATTCCTGAGTCTCTTTGACCATGATATAATCGGATATCTACCTGTATTATATTTCATTTCAGGCTATTGTTTTACAGGATTAGAATAAAAAAGCTCCTTGGACTAGGGATCATTTGAAATGTTCTCAAATACTGTGGAATTTTATTTGAGCAGTGTACTAAACTTATTTTATTTAATTCCTTTAGTATGACATCAACTGAAAGTAATGTAGATATGTAAAATACACAGTTTCATTACAAGATACATAAACCCTTAAATTGAAATAAAGTCTGCTATACTTCATATAAATTAAAGACATTTAGGCTTTCTGCTACCTACACAAAAAAGAGCTTGTGAAATTCCCCTTGATAACAACTAATCGTTAATTTAACTGATCTTTAGTTTAATAGCATGATACATTTGTATCAAATCTGTGATCAGGACATTTGATGGTTATTAACCCCAAGTGTCAGTTATATCAGGTGTCTATAGTGAAGCAGTGACTAGCCTGTGAATGACATCACTTTTTCTCATAATATTGACAGTGCTATGGTGGTTATTTAGTGGCTAGAAAAGATCAATTATAAAGGTCTGAAGACAGTTAAAACTAGAAATTTTAATAGATCAATATTCATAATTGGTAATTATAGATATAATACACCCCTGTCATCAAGGCAGCACAAATGAAATGAAACTAACAGTTAGTGTCCATGTTGAGAAAACACAATAGAAATTAATTTGAGGCGAAACAATCTAGTTCCCAATACAAAGTATTGCTGATTGGGTAGGTTGCTCAAATATTCTAGGCAAGTAAGCTGTTTTCAAGAACTTGGCCACCTGGCAGGCTAGAAGGGTACAAGGCAGTTGCCATGTCTTATCTTTATGTAGAAGATGGCGTTGGAAAACCGGATCCCCGAAATATCTTGCAGAAACAGTAGGTTCACTGGGCATTTTACCCTAGAGCATTGTATTAATACTCTATGCTATAAAAGACTTTATTGAAAGAGTTATATTACAATGTAAACACAGACAGTACACTTATTAATTAATATTCTTTATTACAGCACAACATCTTAAAAAAATCTCATTTACTAAAATCATTTCAGTGACCCTAATATTTATTTTTATTACAGGCTATTTACAATGTAATTGTTGTAACAACACAATGTATAGTGTCATTTGAATATATATATTCTATAAAAAAATCACTATGCCTTATGTTTTTTGTTCATTAAGTAACCTATAAATATATGTAAGTATTTTCATCTATAGCTGTCATAGCTGTTATAATCAACTAGACAAAGCCCGTCAAAAATGACGGGTTTGAAGGAGTATTCTGGCAATTAATTTCTTTTTAGTTGCTTACCTAAACAGAATTGTTTTGAAATAAAGCTCAATGTGCTGTAATTTCTCGTCCCTTGTGATGTAGCAAAAGGTTTCAGTTGTCAACTTGATGCAGATCAGCATTTCAGTCTAACCACAATCTTCGCTAATAATGGCCGCTGCAAGAAAACCAAAGCTTCTATCATAAGCGAATTGAAATATTCCCTGTATCGCATTTGAGTGTCATCATGAATTGCGATATAAACTTGTTCCAATTTCTTCACGTGTTCTACATCTGTATTTTTATTATCTGGATGAGGATCGATGTGTTAACGGATGACATAGGTTACATACAGTTGAAATAATGACCACAGTGAAAACGAAGGATGCTAAATTAAATCATAACAACTTCAGTGTTCTGGCAAATCATTTCTTAGCAATTGCTTAAATAAACACAAAAATAAATCATAGTATAGAATTCCTATTGCCTTGCGCAGTAACAAAATTTCTGTTGCTATCCTGGTCCAGGTTGCATTTCAATCTAACACAGGCAGTTCAATCATTACCGTGGCGCCACAATCTGATAATGAATTCTTGTAGAACTCGACGAAACAAATCGAAAATAAAGAATAAATTTTTTGATATCTTTCTTGGTTTTCGAGATATAGCATGTTGAAAATCAGTTATAACTGTGATTTTGGTGAAGTTTCCTCTGGTCCAGGACGTATTTCAACCTAACAACCACCAGGAAGAAAATAAACACATATAGTGCATTTCCACCGTGTAGATATAGCGGTTTTGGTAATTTGTTTTTTTCTTGTCCAGGCCAGATCTCACCCAAACCACCTCAATTTTGAGATACAATATCTCGAGAACTAAGCGAGATATGGAAAGAAAATGTATTATTTGTTTTCGATTTGTCTCTTCGAGTTACATACGATATCATCATCAAATTTGGCAATGGCGAAATTTTTCTTCTGTTCCAGGCCGCATTTCAACCTAACCACGTCAATTTTGAGATACAATATCTCGAGATTAAGTGAGATATCAAAAAAATTTATTCTCTACTTTCCATTTTTTTCGTTGAGTTACATAAGAATCCATCAACAAATTGCAGCTTCACGGTTATCGTAGAATCCCCTAACCACATACAGTACTACGCTAAACATGCCGCCAGAAATAATACTTCCGTTACACGCATATTAATACATATACTTATCACATTTTAGTGGCAATAATTCATCGCGATATAAACTAAATCAAAAATCTTCAAAGATGTTTACATCTTCCTTTCAGTTATAGTATACAGTTTTATACGGCTGAAACATGTCATCAGTAAAAGCAAAGGAAATTAAAAATAAAATTTGTATGTACTTACTTATGTCTTGCCAGGTAAAATTAGATTACTAATAGAGCTAAGTAATACTCTAACCAAACTTTTCGGAACACTGATGCTCGAAATACAAAACTTTTATCTTACATATCTATGGACAAAGAATTTAAGGAATACTTCTATATATCAAAAGAATATTTACGTAAATATAATCATAATGAGTGATATGTCAATTTTAACGCAATATACTTTAATTTCAGTGTTCTGTGAGTTAATTTATTCACTGATGCTTGGAAATGTTATTAAATAACGCGCATTCCCACAAATAATATCGTAAAGGTGATCATAGCGCAACGTCATAGCGGGACACGCTAGATCTTGTCTATTATACTAATAGATAATTACTTGGTCTATTTCTGCTTTTGCTGCCTAATCATTTACAGATACATTAAGTCAATTTATACAATCAAAATGCACTATGAAAAAAACTCTTGCCAACTGAGATGCTACTAAAATAAATGAATTTGATCTCTGTATGCTTGATCAACACATTTAGTAAAGAGATTGATTTTTTTCTGCATAGAGGTGCAAATTGAAAATTATGGAATAACTAAACTATTGTACATCACAATGGAAGTAATATAAACTACAAATAATGATATTAAACCTAACATAGTGATCCTAGTTTGTATATAGAGATCAACATCTCATATATTTCAAGAGGATACTAGGATATCAGAGATTAATAGACAGATGTTGACACCCTTTGACCAATCATGATGAAAGTTGACACATATTTATTTTTTATAGAGAAGGTTTATGGCCAAAAAATTTCAAAGACCACTCCACCCCCTTTTTATAACCCTTATTTTTTATACAAAACACTTTTTTATCTGATTTTGTTTGAACCTTGTACATATACTTCAAAATAAAGAGAAAAACCCAACCTCTTGTCATATTACTAATTATAGAGCCACCTAGTTTTATTATTATTGTTTTTCTTTGTATTAGTTATTATATCTTGATTATATCGCTGGTTTGATTGTAAAGAAGAGAATCTTTGTTATTTTGTTCTTGTAATGTTCCATGATATTTCTTTTCGCTGTGTAGGTGAAATAAAGTTATCTCAGTTTTGGCCTAACGCATCTGCAATCTTCGAATAATAGTAATTGCTGATGTTTTAAGCGGACTTAGTGATTAATGCAGATATGTGAAAATAAAAAATATTTCGGCAAGGCATATACCATGATTAGTAATGATTCATTTAGAAATAATTAAAGTATTTATACATGGCTGACCATATATCAGGACCTATGAAGGTGATTAGCAGTTGAAATAAGTAAAAAGCTATTAAAAGTAGCAAAATAGAACAGTTAAGAGTGTGAAAAATAAAAAGTTATACTAGTTATGAATATAACAAACCAAAGACAGTGTGTGTGAAAATATATGTTCAGCATTGAATGCAAAGACATTACAACAGAAGTTCGCTGCAACTACTTTTATCGGTGCAACCGAAGGAGCTATTTTGGTCGGCGTAGTACGACGGGTCTACATTTAACAGCTCAGGAGGATACACAGCAGCTGACGGCGCGAGTGACAGAAACAAATAAGAAGACATCTCATAGCCAAAAAAATTGGTATACACAGTACTGCGAAATAATTCAAATTTCAGACTAGAAGAAATCACAAAAAAAATTTAGAGAAAGGCGAATTCAGTGTAGACATATTTCTTGCTAGTAGTAATATAACCGAGCTTCTATCAGGAAAGTAAAACATAATAATGAATATATTCCTGTCAGAAAATTTTCTGCAATTACAAATTAATAGAGGGTCCATTTTAATTGTTTTTACTTTACCCAATAGTATGTAGTTTTAAATCTTGTATTTTGTTGTTTTTTTTGGTGAAAATAGAGCAAGTAGATTTCTTTTGCATTTTTCAACGTCTGTCTTTGTATATTAATTATATTTTACAGGATTACCTTAGGAATATCAGCCAGTAGTATTGAATACTATATTGTCAACGCTTTTCTTTCCAGTCATTATTGTGGAGGAGCTTCCAACTGCGACAAATATCTTTCAAATGTTGTTTTCATTTTATGAATTTGTTTGAAAGTGGAACTCTTTTTTGGTTTGTTGAATGCTCTTATCGGCATTGCACCTTTACAATTTGTAAAAAAAAAATCGGTTTGTCGTTGGTGTTGTTCCTGTTCTGTCATTTCACATCTTGATATTAAGGGGTCAATACACTTTACACAGACAAATAAAAATGTAGATTAGCGGATAACTCTACTATTGGGCTGTCCTCTCACCTTGTGTGTAATTTTGTTACTTAATTGACCAAGAATGACGAAGAAGCTATAGTGAAAGGGGTGACCAAGCAGAATAAAGCTATGGAAGAAATGTTAGCGAGGCTCGTGAATCAGATGGAGAAAAATCTTCAGTCATTGGAAGGAAAGTTTGAAGATAGTTTTCATTCATTTACAGCAGAGATGTTGGAGAACAACAGATAGTTTGAAGAAAATTTTTATTCACTTAAGGCAGATGACAAGTCTCTTAATGCAGTAATATCAGAAATCAACAGCATCCTGGAAGAGAGAACAATATTAAAGCTAAGTTTCATGAAACGGAGATGCCCTATAGGATGGCATCATGGCTAAATTAGATGAATGATTGCTATGCCTGGAGAATAAAATGAAACGAGTTACAGAAGAGATGGAAAAGCAAGAGAAACTGATCAAACAAAGAATGAAGAAGATCAAGGAAAAAACTCAGTGGGTATCGAAATTGGACTACCGTGAGTCAACATTTTGCGGTGCGGCGAAGCAATTGATACGAAGGGGATGGCAGAAACAGAAGAAGTTGAAAATTATGATAGCAAGATGGAAGAAGAAGAGGATACCTTGGGAGAGTATGAGCAAATCTGTGAATTTCTGAATGAATCAGTGGAACAGATGATCAGATCAGAATATTCAGTCGTGAATCACCAAGATTGAAGTGGAAGGGGTGATTTACTCGAAACTTGGACGATTGGTCATGGAGAAAACCATCGTTACGAGAGACAAAGAGAAGACCAAGAATCAGTTGAAAGGAGAAAAGAAACTGGAGTATTAGTCGAAGAGTGAACGAGAAAGTATATCTAGTAAGGAGAGTATCCAATCTGGAAGCGGTGTAAGAAGAATTGGTTTGATCATTTGGATAGATGGAACAAAAATCGGCGAACAAAAAGGGATTGGCTAAAAAAAACCGAAGTCTATATTACGGAAGCGGATGGACGCTGGAATGTTTAGGGGCAGAATTTGTCCTGAATGCCCAGTGACATTTTGCTAATAAATACCATGTAAATAAGCACATAAATATGTTTCTATTTTGGTGTTAGATATAACCTTTTTTATCAAGTTGAATACTATGTCAATATCATTTTTTGATGAGCCATTTACCTGTATCTAGTCGGGCTTTGTATATTGAATGGAAGCTCTGGTGGGATACTAACTGAGTAAGCCTATGAATTTTTTTTGTAGGTGTTTGGTTGTTTACCACTATATTTCTAAATCAATATGTATTAATAAACAGCTGTTAGTATTAATTCCAACCACCACCTATTACCTTGTGAAACTAGCTTTTAGAAGGCTGTATGTAAGTATGTTTTGAATTACCCAAGACAAAGAGCTATGACGCCATAAACTTTTGAAGGTATCGAGATCAAATGGTCGACCTATACCCGAAGTGGTTGTCGTATTACTAATTAAAGGACCCACCTAGTTTTATTATTATTCTTTGGGTTAGTTATTACATCTTTGAATGAATCACTGGATTGGTTGTAAAGAGGAGAAACTTTATTATTGTGTTCTGGTAATGTTCTGTGATATCATTTTACGCTGTGTAGTTGAAATAAAATTATCTCAATTATGACCTAATAAACCTGCAATCATCGAATAATAGTACTGATTTATTTAGAAATAATTAAATTATTTCTACACCCTCTCCTCCTTTAAATTCCCTCAGTTTTTATCAATGTTATTTACACAAAGCTACAGTCGAGACCACTTGATAGATCACCACGAAAGTTGGCACATATATGTATTAATTTCTGGAGAAGTTATATGACTAACAAAAACTACCCCATTTCCCTTTTTATACCCTCAATTCTTATGTAAACCCACAGTTTTTTAATAATTTCGTTGAAACTATGCATATATTACTTTAAAACAAAGAGAAAAATACTGTCCTCATTAGTCCAAATCTCTCTCCTCATTTCCATCAATATTCTTTATAGAATCTATCCAATTTTGAAGAATTTTGCACACATGTACATTAAAACAAGCCAATAAATACTGTTTATATTAGGTTTCGCAAAAGCCCAAGTACTTTCCCCCCTTACCCCTGCCCCTTTTAATTTCCATTTATTCTTATGTTAACCCACAGTTTTAAATCCCGCCAAATAAATCAGCTCTTCTAAGTTATACCAGAATGTTCTTAAAATAAATGTGTTATATTTACATCATATTTTAGCTTGTTCCCTAAGCTTAAACATTGTGAAAACCCATGAAAAAATCGTATTTTCTATAAGATGCTGAAAGAAACAGATATATCCCAGATAAAGATTTATGTATGTGATATGTATTAATGCACAGATAGTAGATGTTTTTACTATCAAGCAGCAACTTAAGCAGATGGTATGGTTGGGTTGAAATGCAGCCT
>JARYHS010006851.1:773557-808256 GCA_031002005.1 Vandiemenella viatica
TTTTAATTTTGGTATCTGAAAACTCATTATTGTTCAAACTAATTTCTGTTAAAACTCTCTGTCTAATACTTGAAGCCTAATCTAAAAATGGAGCTGCCCTAACACTATTAACAACAGGAATCTTTTCATCTGAATTTATGGCCCCAATTAATCGTTTTGCTATCAGATCCGAAAGAACCCCTTTACTATTGAGGTGTAGGCCATACCTAGAATAACCCCACCTATCAATAGCATCAACAGGTACCAAGCGCTCGCCAGAGCCAAAATCAGATATAAGAAATCGTTCCAGTTCCAAATTCACTCGCCTCACAGCAGAGTTCATCTGTGGCCGATCATAGCGTCTCAAGACCGACATCACACTGACCCGAGTGAGGCACGTTGCTTCTGCTATTTTCTCCAGGTCATCTCTGATTCTATCTATACCTATGATTCCTGCCCAAACTATTTCCCGATCCTCCCACTATCACTACATGATCCTGATCTGTGAAATCCTTACACAAAGAACCTATATCTTCTACTACCTGACCAAGAATAACACTAGGTTTGAAGAAACTCATGACCTGTAAAGCTGATCCTATCATTTTCCTGCACCAATGGGCCAATACCTCGTCCATGACTACTACCTAGCAGCAAGACTTTCTTTTTCTCTAATACCTGCCTACCAGACTCAACTACACAGCATTTCCTACTAGTCTGCTTCTTATTACCCACAGCTACAGAAGGCTCATCCCTTTCTAACTCTGGCAACAGGGCAAACCTATTTTGCACCCCAACAACAAAAGAATAAGAAGCCCTTCTTGTTCTAATTCCCCTTTTCCCTGTTACCAGTTCCCAACCATCTCTGTTTGCCTCCCTGCGCAACCTATCCAGCTCCTTTCTAGCGTCTATCAGTTCAGCCTCAACGATTCTAATCCTTATCTCCTCCTCTAATATCTTCCTATTTATGAAACAGTCTGTACAGAATCTTGGGAGAGCCTCCTCTATTTCCTCATTTTCAACGCCACTACAATTTCCTCCCCAATGAACCATTTCCCACACCATTCGCAAAAAATACCCGCCCACATAATCTACGGCAATTTCCACACTTTTCACTCATGATTACAAGAAACTAACAACAAAAAAGTAGACAACGTGGAAGAGAAAATTTGTTCAACTTAACCTTACAAACAACTACTAAATTAATACACAAATAAGCATTGTGTAATAATACTACAAATCTGTACTTGAATATACTTAACACCGCCTATGGAATAGATCACTAATAATATGAATACCAAAAATTAATCTAAACTATATTTAAGCTCTATAACCAAAATCCGAACTTAAGCCTAGAATTAAAAAAAATGAATTCCACTGTATGCGTATTGGCCACTATTTCACTTCGGTCAGAATAAGCGTGTGGTCACTTTCAGAGCGTTGGTTTCAAGAGCTCCTCCTTGTTTGTCGGAAGTGCTGTTACATCAGCGATGATGACAGATCAGGTATAGAAATTTCTGGAATTCAATGTAGAACTATCACGCGTTATAATATTACTATAATCGATCCTGCGGATAGAGAATAATTTCATTGTTGTCTTATAGTTCGCGAAATATATATTTTTTGAGTGAGGTTTTATAAATGAACAGAGACTCCAGTCCACTTGAGATGGACTGTGGATGTAGAGGTCGGTCTTCCCCAAATTACTTCACGCCTGATTCGTCGGGCAGAGGAGGCTAAACTGGTAGTGTGGAAACAGACCTTTCAAAGGCTTTTGACGGAGTGAGCAATAAAATAGTGCTAAATAATTGATGAAAAATTGATTTTTTTTTTTCTATATAGTAGAATTCTTAAAATGTACAAAACTAAAATTTAGAATAGAAAATGCAATACAAAAAATAAAAAAAAATAAAAAAATAAAACAAAACAATAGGAGTAAACATGGGAGTCCTATAGGGTAATATATTGGGACAATTGCTGTTCGTTATTCTTATTAATGATTGTATTGACGATTTACTGTCACAAGTTAGATTTTTGCAGACGAAATAATGTTATATAAGCGGATAAAAATCCAAAAAAGTCTTCGAATGGCAATAGGGAGATCTAGACAAGCTATCAAGCTGGGTGAGTCAACATGAGATAAAGATAAATTCAAAGAAGAGACATCTTATTAGGTACACAGATAATAAAGCTAAATGTTGACACCGAGCGGGGCGGTGTAACGGTTAGCGTTCTCGCCTCGCATTCGGGAGGACGGTGGTTCGAATCCCCGTCCGGGCATCCAGATTTGGGTTTTCCATGGTTTCCCCAAATCACTCCAGGCAAATGACGGGATGCTTCCTCCAAAAGGCCATGGCCGAATTCCTTCCCATTCCTTGCCCCATCCTTGCCCCCCATCATTGCCCCCCATCCTTTCCCGCCTCTAAAGACCTCGATGTTAAAAAGACACGTAAATCAATTACAAAAAAAAAAAAAAAAATATGTTGATTATGATTATACAGTGGGAAAGAAACTGCATATTGAAGACTTAAAAAGTAAATCCTTTGGCATAACAACATTTCATTCATATTAAACACCGAGCAAACTTTCAGCCTTACAATTTTCGCCTCTCTCAATCATCCTTTATGTACCAGCACTATTACCTTATGGAGGAAGGAAATATATGGAGACGACGCAAGAGACCTTCACCACGCATTGAAGTGAAGCAGGGCGGACGAGGAGGGGGGGGGGGGGCATGGCCGGAGTGGAATGGGCATGGCCGCTTCCATACAGACATGGGGAATATATACAAAAACCTCAAGGGGACTCTAGGATAAACGTGACGACGCAATCTGGTCATGGATTATTATGTAACTCGATCAGACAAATAAAAAATGGAGAATAAATTTTTTTGATATCCTGCATAGTTTTCGATATATACTGTCTCAAATGTGAAATGATTTTGGTTGAAATTCAGAAGAATAAATTGGTCAAAGTCAAATTTGATGATAGATTCTTATTTAAAAAGACGAGACAAATGAAAAATATATAATAAAAAATTTCGATATCTCACCTAGTTCTCGAGATATACTGTATCAAAAGTTAGGTGTCTTGAGTTGAAATGGAAAAGAAAAATTTCGCAAAAGTCAAATTTAATGATCGATTCTTATCTAACATGACGAGACAAATCGAAAATAAAGAATAAAATTTTTCGATATCTTGCTTAGTTTTCGGGATATACTGGGATTGGGTTGATATGCGGCCTGGACCAGAAATTAATTCTGCCAAAGCTACAATGAATTACATGCAGAATGGATATTTGAAGTTTTTTTACTACCACTTGTGGTTAGGTTGAAATGTGGCCTAGACCAGAATAAAAATAGTTATCTTGTTAACATACATCGTAAGCTTGATTGGAAATGGCTGGAAGTAGTTTCCATCGCGATTTACGTTTCGTCACTAACTTGATTCCCATGAAATTACTAACAGTAATAGATAGATTCTTTGTCCCTCATGGAACAACAAAACCATTCTGGTACAGACTGGATTTAGACCTAACAACAATCTTCATTAAATTGCCGTACAGAATCAAACTATGTAGACACACCCACACACGCGTATTTGAATCGCAAACTGTATTTGCAGCAACAACATCGTTTGCTTCATCAAGATTCCTAGATGGCATAGCATATTTTAACACATTTAATTTCATCATACAGTATAAACTACAACGCGATGAAAGAAAGCGCAATACTAGATTCACTGAATCGTGATGCAAAACACACCCCGTTAAATCTCATTTTCAACTCTCGTTAAAAAGTAATGCTAGTCTATTATGTGCAAAATAGCAAGGTATGTTGATTTTCTACACTACACCAACAAAAATTTGAGAACAAAGTCATCCCATTGAGAGCTATGACTAAATATTTATAGACAGGCAGCGAAGTTTTGTAATTCCTACCGCCCACTTCAACAACGATAATTAGAATTCAACTTACTTATGAAATGATATTCCAGGTTCTTTCCTGTCTGGTCTATTTGTGTCATCGTACGCAACACAAGATGGCATTATAAAACACTTATACACATTACAAAATTAAATAATCTCTGCATCTAACACAATGTGAACTTCGAACTTGTTTTTAAGCGCAATATCGCCGCTGCCGCCACTGCGCATGCGCGAGAGTTTAGAGCCTGCTTCACCGATTTAACGTCACTTCTCCTCCATATATTTCCTTCCTCCATGTATTACCTCGCTTTTCTAGTCGTCTGGTAGGCAGGTAGTATCCAGACTCAATTTTAATAAATTTGAAGAGAAGGTACAATGTCAGATCCTGCTATCTTTAAGACTTCTGTAGTAATATTATCTACACCAGCCTCATTATTTTTTTTAACTTTGTTAGTTCTTTCATTATATCCTCAGGACGAATTTCAAATTTTTTGGGTTGCTCATTTCTAATTGTTTTGTTTAGCACGCTATTCGATTTAGACCTTGCCGTTTCTGATATATTGTCCCTAAAGCCTTACTTAACCAGTTACTTAAAATCTGTGCCTTTTTGAAATCCTTCTCCATCCTTACCTATAAGCGCCTTCATTTTCCATTTCATCCGAAATATCTCGTACATATCTCACCAACTGAGATTCCCTTTAATATCATTGCTTAAAGCCATGTTGCCTGCTTCGAAATAGCTTGTACCAATCTCTCTATTCGTTTGCTGATGTTAAACTGATTGGCGTCTGTTACCCCTCCATTATGTACCGGTACCACTATCAGACTATTCCAGTCTGTTAAGCAGCAAGTATCCAGACTCATTTTAATTAACGATTCAAGATAAGATACATTGTCACATCCTGTTATCGTTTAAGCATCTGTATTATTATTCTTAACACCAGTGGCCTTGTGGATTTCATCTTTTTTTGTTCCTTCTTTACTTCCTTTGGATAAATTTCAAATTTTCCAGATTTCTAATTGTGTGGGTAGGCTTGTAACAGTTTTATTTTAGATAGCAAAAGAAATTTCTAGATATATCAGTCAGTGATCCCCTGCAACAATAATATATTACATCTTAGGCACCATGTTTGCCATTAATATTTCCTTCCTTTGTTTTTAACGGTTGTAAGGGGTGCACCAGAGAAGCGAAATAATTGGATTACAAAACTTTGATCCGACAATTGCTTTAATATAGTGGCGTAGTTTGGGACTCACATTATGAGTATCAAATATAGGAGTTGGAATGTGTTCGAAAGAAAGCAGATAGCGTTGTTTGCGGACTTAGTCAGTAACTGTTGTGATAAAAGTGCAGGATTGGGAGTAATAGGAAACAGGAAGATGATTAAGACATTTGTTGGTGATGGTGATTGGATGGATAGGCTCGAATGATTACGAATAGTGCATAGAAAGGAAAGAATAACCATAGGCACTCGACTGTCACTCAATATCATGCGTGAGGGATTACCAAGGGAAGCGATGACTGTTTATTAAAAGGCCAGAGGGTTTTAAATTCGTAATTGGCAAAAGTATATGAGTGGAGGAATTTAATCCTCAAAATATATCAATTAGTATTAATTACAATAACAAAACAATAAAATAATTACATGGAGTATTGTAATTACCACTGGAGCAACCTTTCCATCACAAATAAATTAAATTCATTTCAACTGAACTCAAGCAGCAACAAAAACATCGAATGTTATGTTATCTTATAGTTAATCACAGCAAGGATAAAGTGTGAGAGAATGTATGTTGTGTGTATATGTGTGTGCGCGTGTGTCTGTCTGCGTACAGACTATTTGACTTATGCCATATCATTTGTACCTTTGTACTAAGTATGATGCAAAGGGACCAATAAATACAATACAATGTACAAATTCAGGGATAATTAAAATTGCCACTAGGAGTTAAGATTCATTGCAGTTAAAAGTAATTTTTTGTAAACGTTTTTAAGAGTGAAATATAAAGATACTAGGCAAACATATTGAGATGTAAAGTGGATCTTGGATTTTCAAAAATCAAAACATTTACTGACTTCCATTGCCGTGGATTACTTAAAAATTAAGTTGCTGGCGTATCCATAAATTTTATATTCGTTGACGGAATTACGAAAAGACTGGAAACGATTTAGATTTTAGACAGCAATGCTCCTAGTTTTTTTGATAGCAGAAGTTGAGAGTGGAGTACTTACTCTGGAACATTACGTATCTCTGCAGCTGAACCTAACAGCTGTTTACGTGGAGCATCGTTATTTTGCTGTGGAGTTATATTGCGTTTTGTTCTCAAAAAAACAGAAGGAGGTGATATGGAGCCCATAAATGCTGTGTATATTCCGGAAGAGGTAGGTTTACAACTTAAAGCTGCTTACGGAGTCGAACAGCACAGCTTAATGTCCCACAACAACAGAACACACCTTACACTAGCATGCTTTTCGTTTTGGTTAGTAAAGAATTGCGAATGAGTCGACCACATGATGTTACCGATACCTTTAAATCAGTTGTGTTTGATTGTATGAAAAAAATATGAGCAGATGTATTTACAGTAACTAAACGATTTTAGTTAGTGTTTTAACTGTAATAAATCGGGCGGGCGAAACCAAAGAAAAAAAGTCCTTTTTGCAGCAATTACTGGGCGAATGTATTCCTTATATGAAAATTATCACAGGCACGGGAATTTATAACTGAAATACTATTTACTATGTTTGTATTCTGCAGTGACTGCTATCAGTGTTTTGATTATCTGAATATGTTACAAAGCTTTTGAGGAAAACCTATTTCTCGTTGTGTGTATGCTGTTTTCTTGAGTATCTTGCTTTCCATTTTCAGTTAAATATGAAGTTCTTATAGTGTATTTTATACTTACTAGTTAAAGAATGTTACTGGTTGATTCGTTTTTATGTTTAACAGACAGAAAATTGGAAAAGATTCACTTTTCAGTCTAAGCTACACCTATAGATTTCACATTTGTTAGTATCCACATGCTGCTAACGGAATTTTCCTGCAAGAATCTACTAATAATTTATTCACATGTGTTGCGTTATGTAGGGGTGTGTTTCTCAGTGTAATGTGCATATGATTCAAACCCCAGACTTAAATTTTGCTCCAATTAAATAGTTGTGGTGGTCCTGTAAAATTCCTGCTCTTTAGTTACTTGCTAGTAATAACTGAAGACGATAAGGTAAAAAATATTACTTAAACATTTCTGTTGAAATATATACAAGTATATAATATAGAAGTTCTTTTCTGTTATGTTGGTGTACTGTAACAAGTAATGTGCTATTCCTTACTGCAATTGACATATAACCGAAGACCAAGGTGTGAGATTTATTGATAGATTCTGTTTCATGATGAGAACAATTTGTTTCACCTCTTGCAGCCTCAGTGGTGGTTTACATTAAGTTGTGTCATCTGACATTACTGTCGCTGTTGGTGCTTCGAGACATGAGTATATCTTGGTAATTTACTGCTGGTAGAAATAAACAGTTCTGATGTCAAACTAACTATTCTTATCAGTCTCTGACTGGCTCATAGATAATAGTAACTTCAACTCTCTTCCCTTTTTTTTTTTTTTTTTGCCCTGTTGTCGAATCACAGAGTTTGTGCTATACCATCTCACTATGAACTTGTGAAGATTATATCAATCTGACCTGATGAGGATATCACTATTTACACTAAATATGGTGTTTACTCCAGATAGGCCATTGACTGTCAATCTATATATCAAACATAGAGCTCTATATTTACTTTCATGGAATTGGTACAAAAATGGATTTAGCATCATTTATATGATTTTATTGTTGTTTCTCCAGGTCTATTGATGATCATGATTCCATTACATCATCATTCACTAATGACACCACTACCACTTACTCCAATCCTACCACAGGTGAAAGATTCCTGATAATTGGTCATGCTACTTGCATGACAACACACCTCATATATCAACTTACATGCCTCCATTGCTCCAGCTCATATATAGGCCACACTACTAAACCACTTACTATCAGAATGAATGGCCACAGGCAGACAGAATATACTAACAATAAGGGCCATCCAGTTGCCAAACATGCCAGTTCCCACAAACTGAATTAATTACTTACTTACTTCCTCTTCATGGATAGGCCAAAAGCCTGTTCCGACCTCATTCTTCCGACCATCTCTTCCTAGGTCTTCCAATGTCCCTTCTGCCTGTGGGATGGTACTCCAGGGCAAGCTTAGGAAATCTGTCCTTTCTCATCCGTAGGACGTGGTTCTTCCAGTTATCCCTTTTTTGGGTAATTCTATCATTTAGCGGGGAGATATTCAGTTGTTCCCTTATTTCCTCGTTCCTCCTCCTATCATTTAGGGAATACCCTTTTACTGACCTTAAAAATTTCATTTCAGATGATTGAATTTTGCTTTTGTATTGCGTTTTATTTACCCATGTTTCGCTGCCATATAGCAGAGTCGGTACGGCCATTGTTTTATAAAACTTGAGTTGAGTCTCCTCTCGTGCTTTACCTTTCAGTGTTCGTCGAATTGTTCCACACATATACTGAAATCGGTGAAGTTTCTTCTTCACCTCGTTATCCTCATTAAAAGATAATTCACATCCGAGATAAGTAAAGCTGGAGACTTGTTCTATTGGCTGATTGTCTACCACTATTTTAACTCTGATAGGGTATTTCCCCTGCCATGCCATAACTTTCGTTTTTGCACGAGACAACTGCAGATTGTAATCTTTGCTGATAATGTTTAGTATATGAATTGCTTTTTGAAGTCCATCTTCATTTTCCTGGAGGATAAATTGGTCGTCTGCAAACAACATAGTATTTATGTAAGTGTTGTTGCTTATTTTTATACCAGGATGGACATTTTCTTTCCATTTCCTAACTAAGTCATCTATATATATATTGAAGAGTGTTGGAGACAGGCTACAACCTTGCCGCACTCCTTGGTTAATTGCTATTTCTTCTGTAAGTTTATTTCCTAGGTCTAAGACGATTTGTGTCCTTCTATACATACCTTGAATAACTTGTATTAAATGCTGTGGATATCCATTTCTTTGCATTATTTCCCATAGTTTTTGTCTATTTACTTTATCGAACGCTTTTTCATAGTCTATAAAAGCAATGAAAGTCTTTAAATTAAATTCTCTTCTCTTTTCCAGTAGTTGTCTAAGGCAGAATATATTATCTATGCAGGACCTTCCTTTCCTAAACCCACATTGTTCTTCTGATAGGAGAGCATCTGCTATTACTTTTAGCCTGTTATTTATTATTTTTGCATATATTTTGTATCCCGTATTTAATAAACTAATTCCTCGATAGTTATCACATGAATTCCTATCTCCCTTCTTAAAAAGTGAAATAACTTTGGCCTTCCTCCATTCTTCTGGGATGGTTCTCTTTTTCCAACACATATTAATTAAGTGTAAATATCTAAATTTCAGAATCATTCCCCCATACTTAATCAATTCTAAGTTAATTGTATCTAGTCCAGGAGCTTTTCTATTTTTAAATGATTTTAGTGCTGCATCAACCTCCTCTATGTCTATAGGATCAATTTCTTTAGTATCCACATGGTCAATTCCTATTTTCTCTTCTTCTTCTTTATAATTACTATTGTACCATAATGTTCTGTAGTGTTTTACCCATGCCTCTTCTTCAATTACATTTATATTAGCACTTTCCTTTTCATCCTTGTTGAGATGTTTCATAAGTTTATAAGCCATCTCTTGTCTACCATGGACATCATCTTCTATTGAACTGATTAATCTATCCCATCCCTCTTGTTTCAACTTCTTTGTTATTGTCTTAACAATATTTTCCTTCTTTTATATTCATTTTCATTTTCTAGGGTTCGTCCTGTATCATTTTTAGATAAGCCTTTTGCTTTTGTTTGACGGCTTCTGCAATTTCTTCGTTCCACATTTTAAGTCCAGTTTTTCTTCTAAATTTCTTTTTCTTGCCAATGGCTTCATATGCTGCTTTCAGTATTGATGAAGCTATAGTTTCCCATTCTTTATTGATGTCATTATTTGTTGGGTTTTCCAGTAAGCGCTGTTGTAATCGGCTTTGATATAGATGTTTTATTCCTTCATCTTTTAAAAGGTAGGTCTTAAAAACTTCTTGATCTTGTTGTAAGTTTTTATTCATTCTTTTCCTCCATTTAGCAAGTATTCTTATTTTTGATATAACGAGATAGTGATCTGTATACATATCACTACCTCTATGTACACTGGTGTCTACTACATCTGGACCTAATTTTTTATTAACCATTACATAGTCAATGATAGACCTTTGTCCTCTTGCCGTCCATGTAAATTTATGGATATCTTTTTTTGTAAAGAATGTATTTGTAATCTTTAACTGGTTGAAGGACGCAAATTCTCTCAGTAGTTTCCCATTTTCATTTAATGTGTATTCACCTCTGTTCCCCATTACCTCTGGAATTGGACTATTTCCTACGCGGGCATTAAAATCGCCAGCCAGTATTAGGAAATCACTTTTATTAATTCTGTCTATCACCACTTGAAGCTGTTCATAAAATTGTTCAGATTCTTCTCGTTTGTTTTCTTCTGGGGCATATATGGCGATCAAGGTTAGGTTGCCTCTCTCTACTTTCAATCTTAGGTCAGAATCCTTTCACTTATCATATTGTAACTGACAATTTTATTTTTCCATTTCCTATCCACTAATATTGCCACTCCTACTGCAGCTCTTTTCTCTCGTGCCACTCCACTGTAGATCATTGTATATTTATCTATTTCTTCTGTTCCCTTCAATTTCTTTTTTGTTTCTGTAATTACAGCAATATTGATCCCCTTTCTAGTTAACTCCCTGTCCAGATCATATTCTTTATTATTTATCCCTCTCACATTCCACGTTCCTATTTTCAAATTGTCTTTGATTCCAAATCGTTTGTCCTTTGACCTTGCCTTTGTTGTCCTCATAAGATCCATCCGGCTTTCCTTACTTTGAGGTTTATGAGTAATATATCTTTTTATGTGGAAGGGTTACCAGCCCTTCGCACAACCCCCATCCTGGAGGGCCAGGGTTTTATTTCAGGGTGTTCCTTCCCTTAGCCAGAATGCCCCAGTTTTAAAGGCGCTGGGAGCTCGCCTTCCATCCTCTCCCGTTAGCTACACTAAAAAAGTGCATTGCCCAGGGGTCACGCGGCTTTCACCTTCGTGGACGTGGGAGTAGGGTTTGCTGGCAGAGCTGCTAAGATAGATCGCAGAGGCATTTCTCAAGGTTTTATTATCTCAGCCATCCGGCATAGGCTGAGATCCTTGAGACCATACCAGCCTTGACCCCCACTGAATAATTTTAACATCTATTTCTCAGTTAGGGTGGTCCGAGTTTTCCCTGATAACACAACCTCCTCTGAACTACATAGATGGGAGCTAGCCTATAAGAATATCCTGGTCACCAGACATCCTCAGGCCTCAATCTCTAATAAATTCCTCCCCCACAGAACCAACACTTACTATTTATATTTCTTATATTCTTTGATTTTGTTTTTCTCTCATAGTTTTTCAATATTTTATTTGTATATGTATCCTCACTTAGTTATTTTATGTTGGTCTGCCCCTTTGAATGAGAACTTACCACAAAAAGTATTGATTATCGATCCAATACTTGAGCTTCCTCCTCCCCCTCACCTGCTCTAACATCTGCGCCAGAGACACCATTAACCAGACGGCTGTCTACGTGTACACATCTGACTGCCTGATGCCTCACTTCTGCACGAATAAGGCTTTAGACTAAAATATTGCACTTCTCTTGTGTTTTGTTTTGTGTTTGTCGTTCCCAACCGCCTTCATCCCTGGTAAGTGTTGGGTCATATTTTCCTATGCTTCCTTAGTTTTTTACTAATATGATATTGTACTTTTGGAGTTGATATTAGTTGCCTTTCTAAGGTGAGCCTTATTCCTTTTTAAATGATGTATAAATTTCTTTTGAATGGCAGTTTAGTAGTAGTTTTTGCCTCCTTTTGAAAGTTAATTTTTACCGTTCCTGCTGAATCACCCTGTATAATACAAAAAAGATCATTCTTGATATACATATGATAATTTTGCATTGGCTTTTGTAAATAAAAAAGGCTACACAATCAATCAGGAAGAGCTTTCTTGTAGCCCTGTATCGAATTATTTTTCTTGTTTGATTCCTGCTGCTTACTGGATTTTTTTACAATCACCATAACTGACCTTCGCCTATGAGGAACCTTACTTTGCCTGTATGATGGGTAATACTTGGGTCTGCCATTTGGTAGAATGTGTTTTGAATCCTGGTCTGATCTTTGTTATGCCATCCAGTTTTCTTTTTTCGTGGTTTCTATAAATTACTTTAGGTGAATTTTGTGCTTGTTCCTTCAAAATTTAATGGCTGAGTTCCTTCCCATTCATTGTGACCAATCCTTTCTCTATCCCAATGGTATCAACTAGCCAAATCGCTACAGACAAAAAAGAGAGAAAGAACCCTCAATGGTTGTAAATTGCCTTTGTTTCCAATTATCCAGATCAGCTATGATGTATTTGGTAGGTATGTATATCTCCCAATTCTTTCATATGTAAAGTACCAAATAATTTTATCAAAAGTACTCCAACTGATAAATGATGTGTGATGTTTGGTGAATTCTAGGCTCTATGATCCAGATTTTGGTTTTCCATGGTTCCACAAAATCACTTCATAAATGCTATTACTATTTTCTTTTTGCTTGATGACATTTCTCTCCTAGTTCTAATAATCACACTGTGGCAAAGATACGAGACACTAACAAAGAATTAAACTATATAATCTAGGATGTTTGTTTATATACAGGGTGATTCAGGAGCAAAGATATATATTGAAGGTGGTGCTAGGATGAACAATATTGAGTAGAAAGATTCATATAAACATGTGTCCAATTTCCATTTGTTTTGGTGATATAGGTGTGGGAATATTATGCTTAAAATAAACCTTGGAAAATGGTCAAGAGCACACAAACAACTTATTGAAGTATTTTATTAATACAAAACACACATAAAGGTTTAAATTAAATGTTTGAAAACCCCACCAATGACTTCAGTACACTTCACATCTCTTGCAACAGTACGTGTAGCTCTTCTGAGTACATCTTGGTGTACTTTTATGAGGGTTGCAGTGTTTACAGTGCGAGCGAGTAATTCATCTCTTGTGTTTACTTCTATTCCGAATATTGTAGCACTTGTATCTCCAAAACTAATGGAAACTGGAGATATGTATATATGAACTTTTTACCAAATTTTGTTCATTTTACCACCTCCTTCAATATCTCCCATTCCTCCTAAATCACCCTGTCTAACACAAAAGAATTCATTCTTAATATACATATGATAATTTTTTAGAGGATTTTATAAATACAGTAGAGTCCCGCTAATCCGAACCCCGGTAATCCGAATGTCTGGTTAATCCGAACATGGCAAAGCATTACATAGTCTTAATATAAAAAATGGTAAAAGAATTAAAACACCCTGAAAATACAGTTCATATGCTATATAATTGTGTGGTTAACATGTACACAATTTTAATTTATACAGAAAAATTAGCTAGAAAAGATTAAATTTAAAAAGTGCGTAACACTGAAAGAAAAACTGTCAAACCTATGATAGTAGTTACAACGGTTAGAAACACACATTTCATCCCTACTTTTTAGAGCACAGAAACTCAGTAATTGTTTTTTGGCGTAATTAAGACAGTCTGTTATATGACGCAAAGTTGCGCCATCGTCTGATAAACATTAAATCAGCTGGTGTAGCAGTGGTCTGTTGCTCCATATAGCGTAGCGCGAGATCAAAGGCTTCTGCCGCGTCAGTGTGTGACACCAACTCTCCTTTGTCACATTCCATCTCATTGTCACTTTCGTCGTAACATTCCACTTCCACCTGGTCTTGAGTCACAGCAGCCACTAAATCAACGTCAGTAAGGTGCTCCAGTATTGAATTATCAGCTGCTATCCATTCATCTACGTCTGCTTCAAAGGCTTCTTCACATCCAGGGATTGTCTGTACCATTTTTAGGAAACTCCCCTCTTCATTTTCAGCTGGTATGTCCTGAAATTCAAGAGATGTCCATAGTTTTCTCCAAGATTTTCTCAAAGTGTTTTCTGAAATTTTCTGCCATGCCTCAGCAGCCCAATAAACAACATCCTTCAGATTTGTTATTTTTTTATTTTTTCAACTAAAGGAATTTTATCATCTTGGATCAGCATTCTTAAGAATTGTTTTCTGTAAATCAGTTTAATGTTTGTAGTACGCCCTGGTCCATCGGCTGTAGAAGTGGTGTAGCATTCGGTGGCAAAAACTTCGCCACGATTTCTCCATCACATAATTCCTCAGTGCTGGGGTGAGATGGTGCGTTATCAATCAAAAGGATAGCACGGGGAGGCAAATTATTTTCCTTGGAAAACCGCCGGACAGAGGGAACAAACTGGTCGTGAAACCATTCTTTGAACAGCTTACCATCCATCCATGCTTTTTTCGGGTTGCGATAGTATACAGGTAGGGATTTCATGTTGCAGTTTTTGAAAGCTCTGGGGCTAACAGATTTGCCGATCATCATTAAAGGGAGCTTGTGATTACCAGCAGCGTTGCTGCACACTAGTAAAGTCACACTATCTTTGCTCATTTTAAAGCCAGGAGCTTGGACTTCTGCTTTTGATGCCAGGCTTTTTGTTGGCAGTGCCCTAAAATTAAGGCCTGTCTCGTCAGCATTATAAATTTGTTGGGGAGAATAATTTCCCTCTCTTATCAGTTTATTAAATTCATGCACGTATTCCTTCGCTGCATCATGGTCAGAAGAAAGCTTCTCTCCAGTAATTGTTAGCTGACGAATCCCATGACGTTTTTTTTTTTTAAATCTGTCCTACCAACCCGTACTAGCATTAAAAGACTCATCACCATTCATTAATTTGTTTAGGTAAACAGCCTTTTCCTGAACCATTGGTCCACTCAGAGGAGTTCCCCTTTCTCTTTCCTGTGTAAACCGTTTACTCATAGCGATAACACGCTAGTGTACACGAATTTTGTAAGTGTGTTAGCGATCGATTGCTATGATTAACTCAGCAGTTCGCGAGCCATCTGTGAGTGCACTGACCACGAACACTTCAAACAACTCAAAAATAAAGGGAGGGAGTGAGAGTGAGCCATTGTTCACCCAGTTGTTCCCAATTGTTACCATGCTGTACCTACTTATATGCTTGGTATACTTCATTGTAGAAATTAGTCGCTGTAACTCCGGCTAATCCAAACAAATCGGTAATCCGAACAAGGCCCGGTCCCAATTAGTTCGGATTAGCGAGACTCTACTGTAAAAAAAGGCTATATGAACAGACATTCAGAGTTTAACTGTAGTCGTTTATGGAATTATTTTTCTTTTATTAGGCCAGTATGATTAGATGATTTTCTAAAGTAACTAAACTTTCAGTTTACAAAGTGTTTGGGACTTGAGTATTTGATGTTGTTTGCTTGTATTTATGTTTGGTTTCATGTTATCAAAGAATAAGGGTCATTAACTTTTTTTAAAATAACTTCTCATATTTTTATTGGCATTATACTTCCTGCATTAATATTGTTTTTTTTTCTTTTTAAAAATTATATTCCTGGTTTATTTTATATTATATTGTATTTATCATAATTTGCTTTTTTTTTAGAATATGCTGGAAAATACTGAAAAAGAGAATTTTAAAATGGAACCTGTTCCTGATGGGTAAAGTATTTCCTTGTAATTAAACAGTAAGCTGCTGTTGTAGAAATTTATGTTACCTTAAAATCTAATCAAGACTTACTGCAGTATTAAATGTATATTATATGTCATTTTTCTATAGTGAATAATTTTACCTGTTGCTGATAAAACTCATTATTAGCATATCAATTGTCTGATGTTCAACATTAAAGTTTTATATTTTTCTGGGCACAAATAAAGCTAATTAATTCAGTTTCATAGTATCACTAAAAATATTTAACTCGCTTAGCAGAAAATACATTTGTTACACATTAATTTACTTTTATCATATATGCAAGTGATCATGGCCAAGAGAGAGGGAAAACATTTACTTTGTTAACTATGGCAGAATCACACCAGGTATAGAGGGTGAGCGTTAACACCCTGGCCTCGCATGTGGGAGGATGCGGGCTCGAATCCCTGTGCGACCATTCAGATTTGGGTTTTGCATGATTTCTCCAGATCAACTCAGATGAAGGTTGGGTTGATTCCTTTAATTTTGCTGTGGCCTAATTCCTTCCTGTGGCTTGCTTTCAGTCCTTTCCCACCACTAATCACCTCAACTTCTATGAAGCATAAAGCTATAATCAAAAAAAGAAAGAATCCTTAATTTTAATACCTTTGGTCAATTATGTGATATAATGCTGCAAATATTCATTGCATTTAGTGGAAACATATCACTTGAAACATTACATATCTCGTATACATTTTATGAATCTATATTTACTTATTTTTTCTCTTTGAATTATTTTAGCAGTTTATTTTTCTCAGCATATAGGTAATTGATGTTTTGTACCTAATCATTTAGTCTTTTATTGCGTGGTGCATTAATGTTTTTTCCCATCAGTCTTTCTCAATAAAAGAATCTGATTCCCATGTTTTTCCTTTGTTTCTTCAATTAAAAAAAGAAAGAAAAGAAAATAAGCAGGGAACCAGCCCATTTCGAAACACTTTCCTGGATGACCATGGCTTTTCTCTCAGGGTCATCCATACCTAGTCAAGTAGCTCCATGTTTAAGGAGGTAAAAGTTTTCCTTTACTTCTTCCTTTTAGGAATAAAAGTTCCTTCTATAATATCCTTTGCATTGCCCAGAAGTCATGACTTCAATATGGGTATGCAATTTGTCTTTAAGCTGTGTGTATTTGTCACAGCTTTATTGCAGCGAAGGCCATGGAAATCCTCACTCTCTGAGCCCAAAAACATGCTGCATATCAAGCAAATATGCTCGAGATAGCTCCTACAAATTTTCAGCAAGATGATGAGCATAAAGTCATTCCAAGGCAAATACCTGATAAGATCAAAAACCGTTTTTAATATTTGGATGAACTTCTATCTTCAACCTACTATTACATCAAGGCAATAAAAAATAATTTCTAAAAGTCGCAAGAAATGTGTGGGACCATAAGTCTTTCACTTAATGGAAACTTATTATCCCATATTAAATTTACTCCAAGGAGGGCATAGCCCTAAATATAGTGTTGCATGTATGCGTATAGTGTTTTTATTGCTGATCCCTACTCTCTTAAACTTTGTTGAGTGGTGGGTATATATTATCTTTAAATATATATGTATATATAAATTAAACATTTGAACTGGAGAATAACCACTGCTTACCATAGAAGAGGATTCCTGCAGCGTCGATACACGAAAAAAACACGTATACACGTAGCGTAAAATTTTCAAGCCTGTGGCCCTTCTTTCGTAGTAGTGAGTTGGCTGCACGGTATAGGCTGCACCCAGGGCCAGCGCATGGATTCTCAGGCCCAGGGTAAGTATTCTTAAAGCTCCATCCCTGCCACCCCCTGGGAAAATGTTTCCTTTAAACTTTGTGTGTGTGTGTGTGTATTTTTTTAGATGAAGTTGAAAACATTTTATGCAATAATGTCAAATAACATATTTTTTAAATACTTTTGAAGTGTGATCTCTATTTAGTCATGTACTCTGGCCAGAGGGCCCCCTTCACCTCGCCTGTCAGAAAGCTGTAAATTGGTACATAGACAAACGGTCACCCCCACATTATAACAAAAGTCTGAAACTGGAAAATTGCCGTGTATTTGCGAAGAACTTGAAACCGCTTTCTACCCTAATACCCTCGTACAAGCTGGCAGCCAACTGGTCTTGGAGGACCTAGTTCGCGAACTAAACAGAGCGCTCCCGGTCGCGAACTAAACTTAGTGGTACCGTTCGCGAACTAAATTGAGCGCTACCGTTCGCGAGCTAGCACCATTCGCCTCTAGGGTTTCGAATATTTTTCGGTAGCTCATGGAGGGGGGGGGGACAACATGGTGGGGAGTGAGAGTGGGGGTAGAAAGGCATTAATTTAAAAATACTAATAAATAGATGATAAATCTGTCAACTGGGAACTGTTGCAGAAGCATGGTAGACGTCAGCTGATGGTTCTAAATTGCCTATTAAGTAATGGGTGTATGTGACAAAAACTGAGAAATATGCGAAATAAAAATCAATTTTTTTAAAAATTGGAAATTTAAATTAAGGAAAATTCAAATGATTAATATAAATAAATATCATCCCACATCATTTTCCCACTCTGTTGTTGCTGAGGCTTCTCAAACCTGAAAGAGGAGTGAAAATTATTTTAGTTTCTGTGTATTTGTGAGATTGAAAATACATCATAGTTAATGTATTTATATTGGTAGAAATTTTACAATCTTGTTTAGCAAAATGCCTCGTTCATAATTGCCAATTCACCTGTTTTTTAATTTATTTTAAATGAATGATCTACCACCGTGAGGGAAACCATTCTGCTACATAAAGCTTAGTGAACACACACTGCAGGGTATAGACTTGGCTCAGAGCAAGATCTCATAATTTTTGTCACTAAACAACCACAACATTTAGTCTTATTTTTACAAGAGTTTTATGTGAGATTTCATTTATGTTAATAATTGTTCTGAGTTGTCACTCGAATATAACAGTTCCATTTGAAAATCCGTGGGACATTTCAGAATTGGTCTGATCATTATACACAGACGGAAAAAAAATCCCAACACCAAGAAAAAATTATTGTAGAGTAATGAAATTTGGACAATGCATTTGTCAAGTTAACATGTTTAATTGATTAAATTTTCAAGATCACAGGTTAATTTAAGCTCAAGAAAATGCATTTCAAATGTGAAATACTGTTAAATTAATAGCCGGTGTAACCTCCAGAATTTTGAATGCAAGCCTGCAAACGTGAATGCATTGTGTCATACAGGTTTCGAATGTCACTTTGTGGTATGGAGTTCCATGCTTGTTGTACTTGTGCTGTCAATACTGGGACGGTCAGTGCTGGCTGTGGATGATGCTGGAGTTGTCGTCCAATGATATCCCATACGTGTTCAATTGGAGACAGATCTGGTGATCTCGCAGGCCAAGGTAACATGTCGACACTCTGTAGAGCACGTTGCGAGACAACAGCGGTATGAGGGCGAGCGTTATCCTGTTGAAAAACTCCCCCTTGAATGCTGTTCATGAATGGCAGCACTACAGGTTGAATTACCAGACTGACGTACAAATTTGCAGTCAGTGTGTTTGGTATAACCACAAGAGTGCTCCTGCTGTCATAGGAAATTGCTCCCCAGACCATGACTCCAGGTGTAGGTCCAGTGTGTCTAGGCCGCAGACAGTTTGGTTGCAGGCGTTCCCTGGCCTCCTTCTGACCAACACTCGGCCATCACTGGCACCAAGGCAGAACCTGCTTTCATCAGAAAACACAACAGATCTCCACTCCGTCCTCCAATGAGCTCTGGCTTGACACCACTGGAGTCGCAAACGGCGATGGCTTGTAGTCAGTGGAATGCACGCTACAGGGCGCCTGGCTCGGAGCTGTCCTTGAAGTAACCGATTTCTAACAGTTCGTTGTGTCACTGTGGTACCAACTGCAGCTCGAATTTCTGCCGCAGACACAGTACGATGCGCCACAGCTGTACGCCGAATACGGCGGTCTTCCCTCTCAGTAGTGCCACGTGGCCTCCCGGAACCCGGTCTTCTTGAGGCAGTACCATCCCTTGACCACTGCACCCAACAATCATGCACAGTGGATACATTCCGGCCAAGTCTTTCTGCAATATCGCGAAAAGAAAATCCACCTTCTCGTAGCCCTATTACACGACCTCGTTCAAACTCGGTGAGCTGTTGATAATTGGCTTCTTCGTCTTCTTAAAGGCATTCTTGGCTAACATCAACTCACTATGTCAAATCTCAGCGGTAAATAACGTTCACAAACTTTACAGCGCGTATTTAAAGCAAACCTGATTTGCAAGCTCTGAGTAGCGCTACTAGCGCCACACTTATGCGCGAAGCGCGAAATTTGAATCGATGTCATCTTTCAGATGTATAAACACGCCTACCAAATTTCGTTTATCTAACACAAGGTCTTTCTTGGTGTTGGGATTTTTTTTTCCGTCTGTGTATATGTGTCCCTACACCAATATAATCACTATCTTTACAAACAATGGTTGTGCTTCTTGGCTGAGTAATTGTGGTTGTTGTCGATTTAACTGCCATCATAAACAAATTTCGGTTAGTTTCCAAACTAAGCTTTAGGACAATATAAAATTTATTCTGTTAGTTAATCTTGCTGATCTCTAGGCATAACAGTAAACTGATGAAAGCAAATCATTGCACCAAAACATTTCACGTTTGATATTGCATCAAATGAATACTATGAAAAATTACTAATATTGGACTTTTTTGATGGTCTGTATATGAAACCATCTATATATGTCTACTCTAGGTGTGTAAGAAGTATATTAGAATTTAAGTTCAATTTATTATGAAAGTATGAGGCTTGTACGAGGGTATTAGGGTAGAAAGCGGTTTCAAGTTCTTCGCAAATACACGGCAATTTTCCAGTTTCAGACTTTTGTTATAATGTGGGGGTAACCGTTTGTCTATGTACCAATTTACAGCTTTCTGACAGGCGAGGTGAAGGGGGCCCTCTGGCCAGAGTACATGACTAAATAGAGATCACACTTCAAAAGTATTTAAAAAATACGTTATTTGACATTATTGCATAAAATGTTTTCAACTTCATCTAAAAACACCCACACACACACACAAAGTTTAAAGGAAACATTTCCGAGCTTTAAGAATACTTACCCTGGGCCTGAGAATCCAAGCGCTGGCCCTGGGTGCAGGGCAGGTTACGCCTGTGAGGCTGACGTCAGTCGGTGGCGCTACTGATACTACAGGGGCGGCAGTGGACCCTCCGGGTGACTGAACAACTCAGAATATAAACAGATATTGACTGAAGATCACAAAGACATGTAGTGGCAATTCATTAGGTCACAAAAAAAATGTTTATTTATTGTATGGACATTATAATCTGAATGCAAATATGCCACTAATTTGTTTCATATGTGGATTGTTGTAGAAATTTTATTGGTTTTTCGATAGATTTATATTTAAATTAATTGTACCAGTAGATGCTTGTAATGTGATGTTAAGTTGATATATTAATATATGCTGGGAAGATTCAACATATAAACTTCCATAACATACCAAACATATAAATTGATATACTATATATGTTTCTTTTTTTTACAAATTGTCATTCTGTAGTTTGTGAGTGTAGATGCTGTTCTGAAGTTAAAAGTAAAGCTATATATTGTCTTTTAATGTAAAATGTCATATATTTTAACACTCAAGATAAACTATCTGTGCATTTAAAATCAACATCATCAAATAACGCATAGATTTATGGTTTTCCCATATCACTCTAGTCGAATGCAAGGACAATTCTTTCAGAAGACAATGACTGAATTCCCTCCTGTTCCCTGTCTTCTCCCACATCTAGTGACCTCGAGATTAGCCACAAGCAAAAGTGATTGTTTCTTTGGAAGTTGTTGGTAATCCAATTAATTTTCATGTTTGCACCTATAAACTTAAATGCAAAGGTATTATTACTGCTTGTTGTGGTCCACCGTTCAATACCCTGGTGTGCTCTTCTAATGCAATAGGTACCACACAGAGGCTTAAATCAACTCACTGTAGTTTAATCATTGGCTGCCACTGAACACAGCTTCAATGCTAGATGCCGATAATTTGTTCTAAAAATTATTAGTTGACCCTATTTTAATGCTTTGCTCAATTCCTTTATTTCAATACTTGGCGTATGTAATCCAGTTATTTATCAGTTTTTGTACTTAGCCATAAATTAATAGGTATTAGTGCTTGCTTACAATATCTTTTTTTAAACATTGGTCAATATATT
Source organism: Vandiemenella viatica (assembly GCA_031002005.1). Taxonomy (NCBI): domain Eukaryota; kingdom Metazoa; phylum Arthropoda; class Insecta; order Orthoptera; family Morabidae; genus Vandiemenella; species Vandiemenella viatica. The sequence continues at coordinate 795,443 of JARYHS010006851.1, forward strand.
ACTTACAACTTATCACCATTTTTAGCCTTCAGTTTCATGTCTACAGCAGAGCTTTGGGAGAGTGTCACTATCGGTTCGATACCTGATGATGGTACAGTACACCAAAAGAATTTTTAATGTTTCAATACAAAGCTGTATTTGTAACATCATCACATAATCGTGGGATAGATACCAAATACCTGTAATTCCATCTCAAAAGTTGTATTTTAGAACTGATATTGTGTTTCCAAATTGGTCCCAGCTTCCGAGGATACGTAATTGGAGCAACTAGTTTCAGCAGACAGGATGCGAGGGTTGTGTGGTTGGTATATACTGAGTGTGGTAATGCCTTTGCATTGTGTTCGGGAATCCACATCCAGCCATCAAGAATTTGTTTTTCCGTGGTTCCCCAAATCCCTCCAGGAAATATGCCAGGTTGGTTCTTTCAAAAGCCCGATGGCCAAATTTAATCCCATTCCTTCTGCCAGTCGCTTCATATTTTAATGACCTCGATATTGACTGCACATAAGGTAATAAGCAAAAAAGAGGTACTTGCTATAATAATTATAGTTTCTTCACTTAATAACTCTCAGTATCCCCACTTCATTCTATTCCTTATCTTTAATTGCTTAGACTTTCATTAAGTTAAACTTGGGAATTCATAATATATTTTGTGATTTTGTAATTTTTTTTGGTTATGTGTTTTAGAATTCAACTGTTTCAGAGAAAGTTTAGTAAGATATAATATATAACAAATTTATCTTAGTATAACTTGTATATAAATGAGAAAGGAATGGGAAAATGATTCATCACCTCACCAAAGTTGAAGGGCAAAATGAGTGAAAAACATATATAATGAACACAAACATATATAACACTATTTCAGTTTTCCCCTTATTCATGTAATAGAAACCAAGTCATGTGTTGTCAGGAGGTGTGCACATGCTGAAGTTTATCACATGACTGTTGATTATTGAGGTTGGGAAAGGACTGAGATTTTATATATAAATATAAAATCACAGCTGTTGATAGAATTAACAATATAATAAAAGGATCGAGAATATTAAAACAAACAGTATATAAATAAAGAAATTAGATTTGGAAGAAATTTGTAACTAGTTAAATGATAAAACTAATAATAATGAGTGGGGTCAAAAGGTAGAGTTTTATCAGTGGTTGAGGTCAGGTGGGTGTCTGGTATCCAGGATATTTTGGTTTGCAAGTTCCCATCTCCAAAGTTCTGGAGCGGCGGTTATTTCGGGAAAAACTCTGATAGCTCTCATGGTGAAACAGTCATTGAGATTGTTAGAGTCGTGGTAGTTAGCATGTTGTGGTACTGGGAGGTATAAGTTGCTTGTGTGGACTGTTTATCTGTGGCCATTCATTCTAAGAGCTGCCGTGTAGTGAAGCCTATATAGGAACTAATGCAGTTGTGTGCAGGTTATGATATGAGTTGTGGAGCACGTGGCATGTCCAATGATGGGGGAGGTTCTCCAATCAGTAGGGTTGGAATAAGTTGTAGTGGGAGGATGCATGTTGCAAGTTTTACAGTGAGGTCTATTATAGAGAAAAGATCCGTATGGTACTTTTGTAGCGTCTGATGGAGGGTATTTGTGAACCAAAATGTTTTTGAGGTTAGGTTGTCTGCTGAAACATATATGGGGGACAGTTGGTAAAATGTTTGGTAAAAGAGTACACATTTCTGGAAAGGAGTGAAGGAAGTCATGCCCCTGTTGTAAGATTAGATTGACGGATTCGAGGCCAGGAGAGAACTGGGCCACAGCTGAATTTTGGAGGTGCCGGCGGGAGTGGTTACAGGGAGGTTGGGTGATTGCGTGGTAGATCTGCTGGGGAAGAGAAGGAAATAAGGGATTGGGATAGGTTCTGGGAGTACTGGGAGAGGGATTCAGCATCAGAACATATACCTCTCCCCCATATAGCAAGGAAGTAGGGGAGGGAAAGTTTGGTATGGAATTTCGTGGCAACTGTAAAATATCCTGGATACCAGATAACCACCTGGCATTAACAACTGATAAAATTCCATCATCTGATCCATTACTCATTATTATTAGTATTACCATTTAAATAGATTATTTATTTATTTATATATTGTTCATTTTAATATTCCTGACCCCATTGTTATATTATTACTTTTATGACCACCTGTGATATATATTAACCTGTTTCTATTACATGTATAAGGTGAAAATCGAAACAATGTATATGTTTGTGTTCGTCATGTGTGTTTTTCATTTATTGAAACCTGCGACTTTGGTGAGTAATGAGTCATTTTCCTTTCCATTGTCATTCATATAGTCTAAAACCCATTTCTATATTTCCTTAGTTTCATTTGTATAAAGTGTAGGAGTTTAACATATATCTGGTATATGGAACTGTAATTGGTGCCTGTATGTGTGCTTAAGTCATAAATTTTAGTGCATACCCTAGTTAAGGATCTAATTTTTTCTCTCTTTCCAGGGTAACAATTGAATTTCAACAAAGTCCACCTAAGTGTCATGACCAAGAGGCTACTGTTGTAGTAGAAAACACTTCTGCTATGAGACCACTGCAGTTCACGTGTGCTAACTGTCTGTAAGTTTACAATACAAGGGATTTGCTAATAAGACACGTGTCTGCATGACTCACTTGTAAACACTCCACTGTATGTTGTGAACAGTGTAGTTTCATTTTCTCAGATCTGTCAACATTCTGTGCCCATACACCTTATCATAGCAGTGAAATTACTTTGAAGCAAGAACAGAATTTGAAGTTGTGTGTGCTTATTTGTGCTGAGGTATTTTTATCTTGGAGTTCTCTGACAAGACATGTGTTTGAACATCAGACAGCTGTTTCCTGCCCATCGTATGTCGGTATGCATTGCCGACAAATATTAAAAAATTTGACTGGGCTTCATCTGAATCAGGACTCCACACATCCTTCTTCCTCATTTTTGCAAACAAGGTAAGATCGAGCCATCCTATTTTAGTTTTCTAAATAATGCTTGTACTTTACAGTTATAGGTTTTAGTTTACATCTTCTTTGCTTGATATCATATAAGAACAAAACTATGTTTCATTATTGAGGAAATGGCTGCAGGCTATGATACATATAAATACACTCAACCTGCAAAACCTCCCATGTAATATACCAGTTAACATGCAATCTCTGCCTGGTTTCATATATAGGTTTGACCCCAAATCCACTTTCCATAAGAATAAATGGCCACTGACAGATGGTGTTCACACGGAATCCAAAGCATCCAGTTGCTGCCCATGCCATCACCCATGACTCGAATAATTTCAACTCCTGTTTCATGGTGCATGCTGTTAGAGTTGTCCCAAACATTAGCAGCATCTTCTTTCCCCATATTTTAGACCTGACTTATTCAAAATTTCTATCCTGTCAATTTTGTTTTTTTTTTTTTTTTTTCTAAATCATCAATTACCATAAAAGTATCTTATTTTTCTGGATTTGCACTTCAAGTATTAATCTAAGGCCAGAATCACTTCTCTTGTACCACAGTTTTTTCCTATACTCCTATCTTCACCTACTATCTCTGCTACTACCGCTTTTTTTGTATCTTATTCTGATAAGTAATTTTAAAGCCTAGAATGCCATACTTATAGTGCAGCAGTTCTCACATTTAGCAGCTTGTGCTACCTTCAGAAGTGTAAAGATAGTACTTTTATTAAAATCAATTTGAATCTCTTCTGTTTCGTAATTTTTTGATATAAGTTTCAGTAATCTTTATCATCCTTCTTCTCCTAGGAGTTTCAGATCTGCAGGAATCTCATCAATCCCAACTGCCTTATTTGTTTTCAGATCATTGAAAGCTTGATCAAATTGTGTAATGTAAAACAGGATATCCTAAATCATCAAAATAGACATCACCTTTTTTTCAAGTGCACTGTTTTCAAATCAGCACCATCATACTGTTTCTCTCTATATATCTTCCTTTGGTTTATTCTACCTTCTGTGCTTAAAATGTTTCCATCGGCAGATTTAATGTGTATACCTCTTTTCTTTATTTCTACAAACTTCTTTTTATCTTCATATATGCTGCATCTGTTTTACCTATGACCATTTCCTTTTCTGCTTTTCACTTTTTTTCTTGCAGGCTTTTTGTTTTGCTTTTTTGTATTTACTGTTTATTTGAATTCTACATTGTCTGTATTTGCTTTCTCCCTGCTTCATCCTGGGTAATTTTGTTCCTTGTTCTCTGATCCATCATCTCCAAAGTTTCTTCTGTGGTCCAAGGTTTCCAGGTGGCTTGTTCCCTAAAGCCTAATGTTTCTTTACCACTTTTGATTATTTCTCTCCTCAACCCAGTCCATTCATCGTCAGTTGAACTCCATTGGAGTTATTTTTTAACCCCACATCTACCATCTTCAAATCAGGATCAAATTTTTCCTCCTGTTAGATTGTTTTAGTCAGTTTACTTCTAGTCTGTTGTGTTAGTATTGCTTCTTTATTTTCTTGAACTTCAACCTATCAGATTCTGGTTAGTCTACGTTTGCTCCTGGATATACTGTACAATTTAGAACTTGATTCCTGAGTCTGTTTGACCATGATATAATCTATGCGATATCTACCTGTATCGCCGGGACGTTTCCACATATAGAACTTTCATGCATGGTTCTTAAATAGTCTGTTCCCCATGACGAGTTTATATTTTTTACAAAATTCTATAAACCGGCTTCCTCACTCATATCTTTCTCCTAGACCAAAACTTCCTACTACATTAACCAATTTTCCTTCTCTAGCTGCCACATTCCCAGTCACCAATGATTAGTAGGTTTTCCTCCCGTTTCATATTTTAGATTAATTCTTCAATTTAATTCTATATTTTCCCTGTTTCTTCATCTTCCTGTGACATTGCCATATACACTTGTAGTAACGTGATTGGAGCAGGTATAGTTTCTTCCCTCATCATAATAATTCTGTCACTAAACTCACCTATTTTCCTATTCTCTTATTCATTACAAATTCTATACTAGTAACTACACCTACAGCTTTTGTATTGATTATTCTGTGTTTCCAGACCAGAAATCCTGTGCATCCTTCCAGTTATTCTCACTAGTCCCAATGATCTCTAATTAATGTCCTTCCATCTCCCTTTTTAAGTTTTCTAACCTACCTGCCCTATTCAGATTTATATCATTCCACACTCCAACTCATAGTATGTTTCTATCTGTTCTAATGACTCCCCCTGAGCAGACTGCACCTGGATATCAGATTGGGGGACTATTTTACCTCTGGAATATTTTACACATGAATATAAGAGGATTACAATTCTTTGGGATACCTTTAGGGCTTCCTGTTGCCTTCTGCATTCCCATGCCATTGATTATTTCTCATTTATCTGCCTTTATGGGCTGTTCCAAACTCCAAGGGCAAGAAGGTGGCCTGAGCCACTTCCCGCTCTTCATCCCTTCATGAGGAGGCCTTTGGCAAGCAGTGGGTGACTCCTTATACCAGGAGTATTTCAGTCACCAAAGCCTCATCCCTGCAAACAGGGTGCTCCACGTGAAGGAGAGATTGACGTTTGGTAGGATGAGGGTGATTACCCTTATATCCCTATTACAGTTTTGCAGTTTACAATAATACTGATCCTGTTGGCATTTAGTATTCATTTTTGTTTGTTTATGAGTCAGTGAGATAGTACTGTTTATATCAATTTCTACATAAAGTCGATATTTACGGAGGTGATTTTACATAATTCTTAATATCCAGTATGATATAGGCTTCTTTCATATACTTATGAAATTGTATTTCATTTTAGACTATTGTTTAACAGGATCAGGATAAAAAGATCTGCTTGGACTAGGGATCATTTGAAATGATGGTCTCAAATACTGTGGATTTTATTTAAGCAGATTACTAAACTATTTTCTTTAAATTCTGTTAGTATGATAAAACTAAAAATAATGTAGATAAAGTACACAGTTTTAATTCAAAATATGTGGATCCTTAAATCGAAATAAATGTCTGCTGTACTTAACATAAATTAATACACGGTCTGGTTTCATGCTACCTACAGAAAAAAACTTTGTGACATTCCCCTTGATAACAAGCTGATCTTTAATATTAATATGGCTGAGTGTAATTGTATGATATGTTTGTATAAACTGTGATTAGCACATTTGATGGTTAATAACCTCAAGTGTCAGTTATACCAGGTGTCTGTCGTGAAGGAGTATCTGGCAAGTGACTGACATCACTTTTTCTGAATTCTCAGATGTGCTGTGGTGGTTATTTAGTGGCTACAAAAGATTGATTCTCAAGGTCTGAAAACTGTTAAACCCAGAAATTTATAATAGATCAATATTCATAATTAGTAATTATAGACATAATATGCCACTGTCATCAAGGCAGCATATATGAAATGTAACTAACAGTGTCTATATTGAGAAAACAGCTTAGAAGTTAATATGAGGGGAAACATTTCAGTTTGCACTATGAAGTATAGCTGAAGTTGCTCATATATTCTAGGCAGTTAAGCTGTTTTCATGAACTTGGCCACCTGGAAGGCAGTTGGGATATCTGACACTTATGTAGATGATGGTGTTGGAAAACTGGATCCCCGAAATATCATACAGAAACAGCAGGTTCACTATGCATGGTACCCTAGAGGCATTGTATTAATACTCTATGCTATAAAAGACTTCACTGAAAAGAGTTATACAGGGTGTACCTAAATGAATATCGGGGTTTTAACGCTTTGTAGTATTTATTACATAAAATGTAAAATTATAATTAATGCATGAAATTAAAGAGCAACTCAAACAGTTATACCTACAAGTGTTCAATGTGAGCACCTCTCATCACACAGCACACATCAAGTCGATAGCCCATTTCTTCCCAAACGTTGATTAGTGTTTGTTGTGTAATTGTTCCAACAGCTGCCTCAGTCCTGTTTCTTAGGTAGGATACGTCTGCTGGTTGTGGAGGCACATTGATTTGATCCTTTTATGAAACCCCACAGGTAGAAATCACATGGCGTCACATTGGGAGAGTGTGGAGGCCATGCGAAAAAAGCTCTGTCTTTGGGCCCTTTGTGGCCAATCCAGCCATTGGGTAGAGTAACGTTCAACCAATCGCGTACGTTGTTATGCCAGTGAGGCGGTGCCCCATCTTGCTGCCAAATGAAGTTATTTGGTTCGTCTTCTACCAACTGGGAAAATAGCCATAGTTGTAGAGCATCGAAGGTAGGAAGTACCAGTTACAGTTGTTTCTCCAAAGAAAAAAGGTCCATAAACTTTCCGCCGAGATATGGCGAAAAAACATTCAGTTTAGGAGAGTCTCGGTGCAATTGCGCCATCTTGTGAGGATTTTCTGAGCCCCAGATGCGCACATTATTGAGTGTTCACATGTCCACTAAGGTCAAATGTTGATTCATCACTTAAAACAACATGATCCAGAAAATCTGCATCGTCGTGCAACAACATTTCATGTGCAAATTTGGCACGTAAACCGTGGTCTGTAGGCTTTAGAGCCTGTAACAAATGTAAACGATAAGGACGTAGTGGTAAGCGTTTCCGTAAAACTTTCCAAACAGTCATCACCGGAATTGCTGATTCACGACTAGCCTTCCGAACGGATTTCTTCGGGCTACGCGTGAAAGATTTTCTCGCTCGTTCAACACACTCTTCACTAACCCTTGGTCATCCCTGTACTCTTTCCTTTTAAAGGCAGCCGGTATTTTAAAACTGATGATACCATCTACGGATGTTATTATCACTTGGAGGATAACATCTGAACTCAATTCGGAATGTACGTTGCACAGTAACTACAGATTCCATCTTTGCAAACTGCAGAACACAAAAAGCTTCCTGTTTACTAGGTAGCAATTTTTGGCTACTAGTGCTTTCTAACAGATGCCAGAGGAAACATTGCGTGCACATGCAACAGGTACCAACAAACAGAACTGTTTGAGTTGCTCTTTCATTTCATGCATTAATTATAATTTTACATTTATGTAATAAATACTACTAAACATTAAAACCCCATATTCATTTAGGTACACCCTGTATTACAATGTAACACTGACAGTAAACTTATTGATTAATTTTCTTTAGTTACTCCACAACACATACCAATAAAGAAAAAGAACTTGATCTAAAATCTAAATCATGTACAAACACTTAAAATATAATCTCATTTACTAAAATCATTTCAGTGACCCTAATATTTATGTATATTACAGGCTATTTGGAATATAAGAGTTGTAACAACACAGTGTATCGTGTCATTTGAATATATTATATTCTATAGATAATTCACTATGCCTTATGTTTTGTTAATTAAGTAATCTAATATACATATATAAGTATTTTTATCTATAGCTGTCATTAATGTTATAACTCAGGCTATGTCTGCTTTTGCTGCCTAATCATTTACAAATACATTAAGACAATTTATACAATCATAATGCACTATCAAAAAACCTTGCCTACTGAGATGCTGCTAAAATAAATTAATTTGATCTCTGTATGCTTGATCAGCATATTCAGTAAAGTGATTGAATTTTTTCTGCACAGAGGTGCAAATTGAAAATTATTGAATAAGTAAACTATTGTACTGCATAATGGAAGTAATATAAACTACAAATAATGATATTAAACCTAACATAGTGATCCTAGTTTGTGTATAGAGCTTATGTAATTTAAACATCAAATCTTATATGTACAAGAGGTTATTAGTATAGTCGAGATTAATAGACAGATGTTGACACCGTTTGACCAATCATGATAAAAGTAGACACATATATTTATTTTTATAGAGAAGGGTTATGGCCAAAAAATTTCAAAAACCACTCACCCCTTTTTTTACAACCCTTAATTTTTATACAAAACCACTTGTTTATCTGATTTCGTTGGAACCTTGTACATGTATACTTCAAAATAAAGAGAAAAACCCAACACCTCTCCCCTTTTACATTCCCTCAGTTTTTATCAATGTTCTCACAAAGCTACAGTCGACATCATTCGACAGATCACCAAGAAAGTTGGCACATATATGTATTTTTTCATGGAGAAGTTTTCTGACTAACAAAACGACCCCGTTTCCCCTTTTACACCCCTTAATTCTTATGTAAACACGTATTTTTTATCTGATTTCGATGGAACTTTCCATACATACTTTAATCCAAAGAGAAAAATACCTGTCCTTATTAATTTCTATAAAAACATAATCTCTCTCCCCATTTCCATCCCTTAATTATTGTCAATATTCCTTATCTAAAGCTACAGTTTCTATCCAATTTTGAAGGAATTTTTCACCCATGTACATTAAAACAAGACAAAAAATACTTTCTATATTAGGTTTACAAAAGCCCAACCACTTTCCCCCTTCCCTTTTAATTTCCAGTGTTCTTTATAGAAACCCGCAGTTTTAAATCCCGCCTAATAAATCATCTCTTTTAAGTTATGCCAGAATATTCATAAATAAATGTGTTATATGTACATCATATTTTAGCTTGTACCCTAAGCTTAAACCCATGAAAAATCTGTATTTTCTGCATGATGCTGGAAGAAACAGATATATTCCACATTCAAATTTATATATGTTATATGTATTAATGCACAGATAGTATATGTTTTGACTATCAAGCAGCAACTTAAACAGATGGTATGGTTGGGTTGAAATGCAGCCTAGACCAAAATATAAACTCACATTCTGTATTGCAGCATCCAATTCACTCTGTCCTGGGAATCGTTTGGGTATATCAATATTTAGTTTTCTTCTGAAAATAGCTGGTGCCAAATTAATAAAACTTGATATGCATGATTGACATTGGAAATATAATAATAATGTATGGGTATCAGTCTTGATTAAACCAGGGAATGCCAGGTACTCTGCTAGTTTTAGGTGTAAAAATGTTGCTGGTAATATATATTACTTAAATATACCTTATTTTATAAGATTATGGGCACTTGTATATAGGAAAGTGTTGAAGAGTCTGATAAGATATATTAAAATTTTGATATAGCATAATTGGTGCTTAATGTTCAGCAAATTTATTGCGTGAACTGTGACTAAGAATTTAAATATATATTTTTCTACACTTTACTCAAGCTTGCTAAAATCTACTAATTATATACATAATTACATATATGATCTATATATAGGTAATTGAATAGAAAAGTAATGTCAAAACTATGAGTATGAAAACTATAAAATATTGATATAGTTCATATCTTGTAGCTGTGGGGCAGTAAATGTATAATTGAAAGTTCTTTTAATATTATATTTAGATTATTATAAACCTGGTCTGCAATTTTCTAATAATAAACATTAGTTTATTAACTATAGAAATTGTATTATGCTAAATTTGCCACTGTTCTTTGTTTCTAGGTATCATCAAGTCATTCCTACTCATCATCTGCAGCAGCCTTACGCTTCCAGAATGTGTGGAGAGCCTTTTATGAATTCTGACATCCTGAATAACTCAGTAAAAGAATCCATGAGATAGACCAGCCTCATGCTTGTGATGTTTGTGGTAAAAGTTTTAAAGAGTTTGGTAAATTTATAAAACATAAAAAAATTCATGCATTTGAGTGGCCTTATACTTGCAAACTATGTGGAAAATCATTTTTGCAGTATGGACGCTTTGTAAGCACATAGAAGGGTACACACAGGTGAGCGTCCTTATGTTTGTGAGGTTTGTGGAAAAACATATACTCAGTATCGGTTACCTTGCTATACATAAAAGAATTCATACAGGTGGGCAGCCTTATGCTTGTGAAATTTGTGGAAAAATGTTTACACAGACTAATCACTTAGTAGTACATAAAAGAATTCATACAGGTGAACAGCCTTATGTTTGTGAAATTTGTGGTAAATGTTTTACTGCTAATATACCCTTGTAAAACATAAAATAATTCATACAGGTGAGCGGCCTTATGCTTGTGAAATATATAGAAAAACGTTTACATGGGTTAATCAATTAGTTGTACATAAAAGAATTCATACAGGTGAACGGCCGTATATTTGTGAAGTTTGTGGTAAATGTTTTACTTCTAATACTGGCCTTGCAAAACATAAAAGAATTCATACAGGTGAGCGTCCTTACACTTGTGAAATTTGTGGAAAAATCATTTACACAGGCTATTCACTTAGTAGTACATAAAAGAATTCATACAGGTGAATGGCCTTATAATTGTGAAATATGTGGAAAAACGTTTACATGGGCTAATCAATTAGTAGTACATAAAAGAATTCATACAGGTGATTGACCTTATGTTTGTAAAGTTTGTGGAAAATCATTTACACAGTCTGGTCACCTCAAAGCACATAAAGTAGTTCATAATAAGTAGCATGCTTGTGCTTGTGAACTTTGTGGAAAATCCTTTAAGGAGTCTTATAAGTTCAAAATTCATAAAAGAGCTCAGACAGTGAGCATCCTTAGGTTTGTGGAAAATTATTTACACCATCATTTAACTTCAAAAAACATGAATGAATCCATAACAACTAGCAGCCTTAAGCTTTAAAATATTCCAGAGAATTGTTTATGAACAGTCATTACCTAACAATACATGAAAGTATTCATAGTGTGGAGTAGCCTTATTCTTTGTAGCTTTTGATTTGTAACACACAAAAGATTGTATGTAAATAAAGTGCTTCATATGTGTGAAGGTTTATGAATATTTTGTAAGTGACTGACTAGCTGTAAAATTCATATAAAGTTGTATTTGTGAGGAGATTTATGATTGTGAAATTGTTGAAATTTGTTTAAGGAATCAGGTAAAGTTATAATTTGTAACCTAGCTACACTAAAAGGCATATTATTATTTATATGGCTAAATAATCATATATTTTCTGACATTGCAGAAAATCCTATCAGTCTTATAAATAATTCTATGAGATGCCATATGCTTGAAAAAGAATTGATAAGACACAAACATATATATATATAATTTGGAAACCTCAAACAGCATAAAATAATCTATATATTAGTGACCTTAAAGTTGTGAAGATTTTGGAAAATTGTTTATGGTGTCCTGTAGCCCTGTAAATTATGGTAAAATGCAATTCTCTTTTTCTTAGCATTAACCCGACATTGCAGGGTCTGCTTTCCGCTTTTCTGGATTTCTTCCATTTGTGTTGATCTTGTGTGTCTTCAGGTGAGATATTGACCAGATGCATGTACTCCCGCAAGGTATCCAGCCAGTGTTTCTAGGGTCTCCCTTGTGGTCTTTGTTCCTCCAGTCTTATGTTGAGTACTGTTCTTGCCAATGAGGGTGTACCATCGCAGAGGACCTTGACACATTTTCTCGGTGGTTGGAGCCACACTAAATACATTGACTCTGTTTTATACATCTGGGAGTGTGTGACCATCCAGACAGAGTTCTGTTCCCAGGTATTTGAAGTCAGATGACATATAGTATTAAGTGCCATCAATATTAACAGACCCATCACTAGGAACCCTACATTCAATGTACTCTGTCTTCCTGATATTAAGGCACAAGCTGTATTTATCGAGGAAAGTTTCTCATCATTGGATTTGTTGTTCAAGTACTTTTTGAGACTCGCAGGTGACCATGATATCATAGCATGGAGAATATATCCTGGGTGTGGAGTGAGCAGTTCTCCAGCAATGATGTCAATACATAGGATAAACAGAGTGGTGATGAAGCAGATCCCAGATGATCACCAGAAAGGGACGGATTCGTTTAATGCACTGAACAGACGTTAAATATTTTCAGAGCGTGAAATAGTAACTTGAAGCCAATATCTCTGACCAGCGGCAAAAAATATTTGAAATAGATGTTTTATATAGCTGGTAAACAGACACAAAATAAAGTTTGTGCTTCGTTGTTAAGATTGAGTGAAT
>JARYHS010006851.1:809256-851615 GCA_031002005.1 Vandiemenella viatica
ATCTCAGAGACAACACGAATGGCGATGTGAGTTTGTTCCATGGAGGACGGAAATATATGGAGGAGAAGTGACGTTAAATCGGTGAAGCAGGCACTAAATCTCTCCCGCATGGCGGCAGCAGCGGTATTGCGCTTCCAAACATTGCGATGTTCCCAGTATATCCCGAAAACTAAGCAAGATATCGAAAAATTTTATTCTTTATTTTCGATTTGTCTCGTCGTGTTACATAAGAATCGATCATTAAATTTGACTTCTGCGAAATTTTTCTTCTCCATTTCAACCTCACTTTTGATACAGTATATCTCTGGAACTAGGTGAGATATCGAAAATTTTTATTCTTTATTTTTCATTTGCCTCGTCTTTTTAAATAAGAATCCATCATCAAATTTGACTTTGACCAATGTTTTCTTCTGAATTTCAACCAAAACCATTTCACATTTGGGACGGAATATCTCGAAAACTAAGCAGGATATCAAAAAATTTTATTCTTCATTTTTTATTTGTCATATCGAGTTACATAATAATCCATCACCAGATTGCGTCGTCACCTTTATCCTAGAGTTCCCTTGAGGTTTTTGTACATATTCCCCGTGTCTGTATGGAAGCGGCCATGCCCCCTCCACTCCGGCCATGCCCCCCACTCCTCCTCACCCTGCTTCACTTCAATGCGTGGTGAAGGTCTCTTGCGTCGTCTCCATATATTTCCTTCCTCCATGGTTTGTTCACTGATTATGCGGTTATCCATAGGGAAGCAAGGGACTTGGCCGAGCGCTTAGAAATTCAGCCGATATGGATTTTATATTGGCATGGTGTGACTAATTGCAACTCACACTAAGTTGTAAAAAGTGCAAGTCAATGCGCATAACTAACAAGTAGAATTCATTTGTTCAGAACTATAAAGCAAAAAGATTAGTTACTAATATGGTTGATTCTGTAAAATATTTTGTCATAACAGAACAAAGCAACACAGCACGGAACCTACACATAACTTCAGTCATATGTAGAGCAAATTTATAAAACTACTAAATCCAAGAAGTATGGAGCAAAATTACTGCAATATTAATCACCGAATGAGATAAATTAAAAAATAGAAACACTCTACTTTGCAAGCAAGGTGTGTACGTCTTGGACAAGCAATGCCAGTTTTCAGAGATCTAATTGACGCCATTAGTAAATTCCAAGTGCCTTCCAAACTGAGTACAGGAACAAAATATGTTAGTTAAACTTCCTTATCTCTATGCATAACAGAAACTTTAGGCTAATAGAAGTGAAACAATGATCTTACAAAAATTGGAAGAAACGTTTTAGTTTAGGTTTCTAATTGGATAAACAAATGGAAAATCGCCAATATTTTACTTGTTCTGACTTGGGGATGGAAACATGTATAATGTAAACATTTACCTGTTTCTAGGACGACGGGAAGTACACTGGAATTATGAGGATGGAGTATCGTAATCGGTTGAGAAGGAGTTAGCGATAGGATCACAGTAAATTTTAACGCAGCAGTTAAACTTCTTAGGCTCCATCTACCAGGAGTGGTGGGTGAACGGTTAACGTTCAGGCCTCGCATTCGTGAGGACGCGGGTTCGAACCCCCGTCCGGGCATCCAGATGTAGGTTTTCTACGATTTCCTCAAATCACGCAAGGGTTATTAATCGTTAGTATTATATTTGAGTGGGTTCTTAGAAGTGGTCTTTAGGTTTTAGGCTATCTTCCGATTTATAGTCGATTATCTACTTGTGGGCACCTGCATGTTATTTGTCAGGATAAGGATACCTTACTTAGATAGCTTCTCTAATAGCGATAATTGTAACAGATTTATCAGATTATTGCAGATTTATCACAAATTCTTGAACACAACTCTACCTGAAAGTACTTGGGTTTTAACCTAATTACTGTAAATGATTTAGATGACACTTTCTGGTTAAGTTTAACAAACACTTTAATTACAAAAACCCATTCATACAGTTATCCGCAATCACTAGCATGCATGCATGGATGGCTGCATACGTTCCAATTTGACCTTTGGTAAACTATCTATATATATACTCTGCAACTCACAAAATTGTGGGTGGCAGAGGGTGCTCAGTACAAAAGCTAATCTCTTTGTTGTGCATTCCACTCCCTATTCGTATGAGGGAAAGAAGAATTCATATAAGAATGAGTGCGGCACCTTATTTCTCTAATTTTATCTTTCCTGTCCTTCCGACTCAAATAGGTTGGTGGACGAAGTATTTCACTACACTCAAAAGTGAAAGTGGGAGTACACATTTTTACCATTAAGTTTAAACGAAACGTGTGTCATCTATCTACCAGAGACTCCCAACCTAATCTACTAATCAGTTCTGTGACGCTTTCATAAGGACTGTAGCAAGCGGTCACGAATCGAGCGGCTCTTCTCTGTAATTTCTCTATACTTTCGATCAATCCCTTTCGAAACGGGTCCCAAATGGCACAACAATAGTCCAAATGTGGACGCACAAGAGATTTGTATGCTAGCTCCTTTGTTTGTTCATTACTATTTTTCAAAATTCGACCTAGGAACCGCAGCCTGGAATTAGCTCTACCTACCAACGTATTAATATGTAAGCCCCATTTCATGTTCCTTTGTACTGTTACTCCCAAATATTTCATAGAATCTAAAATATCAATAACTGTACTGTTTACCTCGTATTTCTGAACAATTGGATTCTTTTTGTTAGTTATGCTCATTGTCTTACACTTTTTACAATTTAGTGCGAGTTGCCACTCAGCGCACCATGTCAAAATAATATCTAGATCACGCTGAATTGCTAAACAATCGGCCAAATTCCTTACTTCTCTATTAATAACCGCATCATCAGGGAACAATCTAAAAATGTTTTCACTTTGTCTCAGAGGTCATTTATAAAAATTAAGAAAAGAAGTGGTCCTATTACCCTTCCTTGAGATACACCAGATGTAACATCTAGAATAGAAGAACTATGTCCTTCAACGACGACATACTGCGAACGACCACTTCTACCAGGTTCTTCGTACGAGTGTAATGGGAACCTGTTTTTACTGAATTAACCATACGAATGACTGAATGATTAAATAATTATCCAACCTGATATTACCAAACGTGATATTTACTAGGCATTACAATATTATTAAAAAGAATAGCAATCAACTTTCAGGTTACTCAGACTAAATGAATTATCTAACTACTTTATCTAACCAAACTAACATGAGACTAGCCACAGCCCTTACCTCGTCGTATCTGGCAGAACAGACTATAGCAAATAGGACGTGAGCGATCACGTGTTAGAAGCATGATGTGTGATCAGCACTGCAGAAAAATGATAACATCAGAATCTCGCATGATTGCTTCAAGCCACTAAAAATATTCACTGAATAAAATACCAAAACTGCCACCTAAATCCCCAGTTTACAGACTGTCCGTTATACTAGGCCAATATTGGGATAGTTCTTATAAAAGACCATAGCCAATTTCCTCCCCATTCCTTGCCCCCCCCCAATTCCATTCCCACCGATAATGACCACGACGTAGACGACGCGTAAAGCCAAAAGCAAAAAGAATAAAAATATTAAGCGCCATCTGTAATGAAGATCTGAACCATGTAAATGCATTAAGAATGAAACTGAGTTCACGTTTGGGGTACATAAGGAGCAACTATATGGAAATCCATCAATTTTAAATTTATTTCTATAATTAAGTGAGCCATTCATACTTTATGTTGATACTATATTTATTCCTTCAAGAAAAATCCCGTGAACATCGTGTGCCTTTATACTTGGCTTTTGTAGATCTAAATAAAGCCTTTGATACTGTTAGCCGTAACGGCCTTTACGACATCCTGCACAAAATCGGCTGCCCACCTACGCTGTTGTCTTTAATAAAGGCCTTCCACGATAACATGAGAGGCTCTGTGATATTTGATGGCGAAGCTTCCGCATCCTTTAAAGTAAACCGCGGTGTACGACAGGGCTGTGTCTTAGCGCCCACACTCTTTGGAATTTTCTTTTCTGTTTTACTCTTAGTAGCTTTTAAAAACTGTCACGTTGGAGTACATCTGCATACAAGGAGTGACGGTAGACTTTTTAATATAAGTCTATTGAAATCTTCAAAAAAGCTTATTGAACTAATTGTTCGTGAACTTCTATATGCTGACGATGCGGCTTTTGTCGCTAATACCGAAGATGAGCTTCAGGAGGTTCTCACCAGATTTGATCATGCATGTCATCTGTTCTCGACGAGTGTCAATATCAAGAAGACGGTTGTCATGGTTCAGGGCACAGACCGTCTCCCGAAAATAACATTGGAAGGCATCCCTCTTCAAGTAGTAGAACACTTCCACTATCTCGGCTCCATCACTACATCCAACCAGTCCATTCAAAAGGAGATTGACGCACGAATTGGCAAAGCCGCGACGACCTTTGGCAAGCTGTCCACACGTGTCTGGAGAAACTCCAAGCTAACTCTCTCCACCAAAATTCTAGTATACCAGACGTGTGTCCTGAACATCTTACTGTACGCAGCTGAGACGTGGTCCACTTACGCCTGGCAAGAGAGACAGCTGAACGCTTTCCATATGCGCTGCCTGCGGACAATACTTGGAGTCACGTGGCAGGACAAAATGAGCAATGAGAGTGTTCTGTCTGCCACAAAGTGTCACAGTATTACTGCCACCCTAAAACAAAGACGACTCCGCTGGCTTGGCCACGTCCATAGAATGGACCCTGAGAGACTACCACGGAAAGTCATGCTCAGTCAGATTGCTAATACCAAGAGACCTGTAGGGCGCCCGATGTTAAGGTTTAAGGACACCTGCAAACGTGATTTGGAGAGCTTCGGCATGCGCACTTCTGACTGGGAAGCTTGCGCCAACACGAGATCCTTATGGCATCATCATATTACCACCGGCATGTCCAAATATGACAGAGCATGGTTGGATAAAATAAAGCTGAAAAAGCTTCGTAATAGGGAAATACACCCACCGGATCCCTCTTTCGTGTGCGATAGATGTGGCAAAATTTGTCACGCCGCCATCGGACTATTCAGCCACAAAAGAAGATGTGATGCACTCAACCCTAGCGACAGCTGAGTCACTACAACTATCATCTGTGAAGATGCTGTGGCCAATATATATATATATATATATATATTCTGATATTAATGTGTGTGTCCAAAAGTTTATTCCTTGTGGCAGAGGTTTTGCACTAAAGCCGGATTGTCTGATTAACAACAATGAGTTTAATCAATTAACAATTTAATGAAAGATCTTGTTGGTAAATTTGACAACATTTTTTCGGCTAATTATAGTACTGTTTAAAATAAGCTTTAAAAATATAGTACATTTCAAATAATATAGTATTTTATGGAAAGAGTTAGAAAAGGACAAAAAAATTAGTTATTTATTTTATAAAAACTATTTTTTGTCTACAGTAAATGTGTCATATTTTTTACAGCATTCAATTTTTAAATTAATGTAGATCAAAAACACTTTTTTTTATCAATGAGATACTCGCTCTGCTTCTCTCTTTTTGCCATTTCAAATTCATAATTGAAAATATATTTTCTTTGAATAATGGGGCGGGAATAAAGGACAGTATTTAAATAACCTTAAATGAATTTTAAAATACGCTCTAATTTTTGGCCTGTAGTTTTGTCGGTGAACTCACCAGAATTTCTTACTTTTAACTAGATTTCCTTTAATATCGTTATTTCAAAGTACACTTCGTCAATTTTCATACTCATTTTTTCTTGTAAATTTAGAATTTTTAATATTGTTTCACAGACATCAAAATAATGAAACTTTTAAATTTTTGTATTCTGCATAACCAATTGATTTCATAAAAAGTCATTTATTTAGATAGGCCAGATATTTATCAAAGAATCATAGAAAATTATGTATAATATTATTACTTTTTAACCAAAGAAACACTCACTTTCACGTTGTTCTAGCGCTGATTTTAAAGTTGACATAGTATTACACAAATCTTTATTACCATCAAGTTGTTTAATCGTTTTGTGAACGTTGAATGACAACGGCTCGCGGAATACGAAAGGAATTTAACTTTAGTGTTCCCATAAATTTTATCCATCGTCAAAAGGATGGAGAAGAAGTTACTGATGATTTGAAAAAGGCAGAGATTTTAAGTAACTGGTTCAGTGAAAGCATTAGGGACAATGAATCAGAAACAGGAGGGTCTAATTCTGAGAACGAGCTTAACAACACAATTAGAAATAACGATAGTAAAAAATTTGATATCCATCCTGAGGAAATCATGAAGGAAATAAGAAAGCTGAAAAAACATAAAGGGGCTGGTGAAGATAATATTACTACAGATATCTTAAAGATAGCCGGATGCGACATTGTACCTTATCTTGAAATATTATTTAAATTGAGTCTAGACACTTGCTGCTTACTACAGGACTGGAAAAGTGCAATAGTAGTACCGGTACATAAGGGAGGGGTGAGAAATAGAGTTGAGAATTACTGGCCAATCAGTTTGACATCAGTGGTAGGTAAATTAATGGAAAGATTGATATACAACCACATCAGAAATATATGTGAGGAACGTAAGTGGTTTTCAAGTAGGCAACATGGTTTCAGGCAAGGATATTCATGCGAATCTTAGTTGGTGGGATATATGCAAGATATTTCAGATGAAATGGACAAGGGAGGCCAAATTGATAGTGTAGCACTAGATCTGTCTAAGGCGTTTGACAGAGTAAGCCATAAAATGGTAGTAAATAAGGTAAAAACCATTGGAGTGGATAAGAAAGTCATTTGCTGGGGAGAAGAATTTTTAAAAGGTAGAAAACAGAAAGTTAGGGTTGGAAATGTAGTATCAAAAGAAGTGGAAGTAAAAATGGGTGTGCCACAGGGTAGCGTATTGGGACCATTGCTCTTCATTATTCTAATGAATAATTGTGTTGGTTGTTTACTATCTGAAATTAGATTGTTTGCAGATGACATAATGCTATATAAAAGAATCAAAACGATAGAGGATTGTAAACAGTTGCATGGTGATCTGGACAGGATATCTAATTGGGTTGGTAAACATGGAATGAGGATAAATGCAAAGAAGAGTCAGCTTATTAGATATACAAATAAAAAACAAAAGATTAATTATGAATATAAGGTGGGGAAAGAATTGCTTGCTGAAGACTTGAAATGTAAATATCTTGGAATTACTTTTGATAACAAACTTAACTGGGCAGGACACATAGGACAGGTGGTAGGAAAAGGTTTCAAAGTTCTGCACTTGTTGGAGAGAGTGATGAGGGGATGCACGAGAGAAGTCAAGGAATTGGGTTACAAAACTTTGGTCAGACCATTGCTCGAATATGGTAGTGTAGTATGGGACCCTCATTTTACGTATCAAATACAGGAGTTGGAGAGGATGCAAAGAAGGGCTGCTAGATTTGTTTCTGGAAATTATAGCAGAATGCAATCAGTGACGGATATGATAAAGGAGCTGGAATGGGATTCATTGCGAGACAGGAGGAGGATGAGGAGGGTCATGGGAGTGTACAGGGCGTATACTGGCGATGAGGCATGGAAAGATATTGCAGTAGGTATGAAAAGTAGTGCATGGAAGGGAAAAGATGACCATGACCACAAGCTGGCACTCGATTTCAGGCACAAGGGTGTGGGAAGATTCTCTTTTTTAGGTAAGGGTGTCAGGGATTGGAATGAGTTACCAAGAGAAATGATGAATAATTTACCGAAAACTTTGAAGGAATTTAAAGATAAAATTTGTAGATGGCAAATGTAGGTGGGTGCAGGGTAGGGGGAAGATGGGTGTGTAGGGTAATTGCCACCGGAGCCTGTGCTCCATTGCAATTAAATTAAATTAAATTAAATATTTTGAATATGTGTAGGACAATTCTCTCCTAAATTAATAAAACCATCGCTCAGTGACTTCCAATTCAGTTGAAATTGACGCACTTTCGTCATTTTCCTTAACAAATTTAATAACAAAAGAAGTACAACATCTACGTGAAAATAACTAACAAAACAGAAACGAAGCAAAGACAGCTGTATGAGTAATCATTTGTTTGACGTTGTCAATTTCGGCTTAACATAACAGTTCGGAACGCAACAAGACAAAGGCGCGTTCGGATACGCGTACATCCCATCACTCAAAAGGTAAGCATACATGAATGTGATTTCACATATTTGGCAAAGTGGGGACTTGTTTGTTATGAGTTTGTGTTTCAAAAATCTAAATTCACCCACCTGAAATATAGTACCTTCGCGTATTTTTCCAACAGTATACAGTAAGCAGGGACGTAGCTATCGGAGGACTAGGCGGTGCCGTGCACCGGGGCCCCCAAGTGGAGCAGAAGGGGGCCCCTACTGCCCGCAAACCTCACAACATTTGATAGGGCTAAAAAAAAGGTCACCCATCTGACCTGAGGGACCAAAATATTTGTTTTTTTTTTAAATTTTTGCACTGGGGCCCTTTTTTGACCTAGCTACGCCACTGGTAGTACGCACACCAAAAATGCAGTACAACCGTGGACCGTCGATTTGGTGCGTATAACTCAATTCTTTATAAAAAAAATTGATATTGATGACGAGAGTGAAATTTTTCTGTAGTTACTGTAGCGGTGGAACAGCACAAGAAAAAACGACGACATCAGTGCTTGCGAATTAATTTTTCCCTAGCAAAATGACAAATATGAGAACGCTAGTCATAAAAAATATGATTGCCACATTCTTAGGAAACGATCAGGCACTCAGACTGTATTTTACAGTTCAAAAGTACAGATTAAGTTAATGATAAAGTTTCGGTGATGGATTAATAGAAAAATATTATAAATTTGGAGGATTAAAAGGATGTATTATTAAAATAATATGAAATCAGGTAATAATTTCAAGAAAAGTCAAAAATTAAATTAGAATTTTCATTGTGTGTGTTTACTGTAATGCTATATTGTTTTATATTTGAATACTAAAGTGTAACGATAGAAAAAGGGGGGGAAAATCAATTTCTGATTTATTTTCTTCAGTTGGCTGTGTCGCCGCGGAGCCGATACCGCCCGCTGTCATTTGAGCTCGTGTTAAACAGGGAACGTTAGCCAGGTTATTTTGGATTATTTCGCAATAAACATTAAGGTGACCATACACGATCGCTCCAAAAGCGCGGCACATACACCATCATTCCATCACTCCTTTTATCCGCAACAATGAAAAACTAGGCAAAGAAAACAAAAATAAGTTGTCGAATTGTTATACAGCAATATAGTTATACCAAGTACTAAATAAAGAGCCCGAATTAGTTTTAAAGGATATTCAAGCTATCGAATACTGAATACAAATGCTGAGAATTAAATAAAGGTAAAAAAAGAGCGAAATTATGAAAAATGAGCTCTGTGATATTACGAAAACTTTTAGAAATACTACAAAATGATTATAAAACAGATTCATTAAATTTAAGTGGTTTATCAGGCCGAAAATAGTGACAGGTGCGTCACATGTTGTAAAACAACATATTTAAACAAGTAGGCTCATATAAAACTAATCTTATCGTACTATGATCGTTTTACAAAAAAGACTAGAAAGATTTCTCTCTTTTTTATCACGGTTTCTCTGTTTGCGTTTATGTTTTTATTTTTAACTAATATTAGCAATTGATTTATTGCCACATTTATTTATATTTTGTCATGGTAGTCAGGATTAGATATCCTACAAGCATGGTAAGTCCTTATACTTCTCAATAATCTCCAGCACAAAGTCTAATTGAAACGACATTTTTTTTTAAGTAAAAAAGAAAACAATATCGTTATAATTGTTACTTAATAATATTTAAAACTGTATTATTTTCAATTCTACATTCAAAATAATATTTAACTAGTAACAAAACAAATATTCCTATAGCAGATTCAAAACAAAAAAGAAATTGTACACTGTTGTGTAGTCCACTCAAGGCACTGATGTTGTCTGCTCGGTGGTCGGTGACAGAATTAGAAGTGTTTGGTTTCGCCACACACGAGCCGACTGGAGTGATGGCTTGATGTCGCTCCACGTGGTTTTACCCACACATCGCCAGTCGGCTTGATGGCATGATGGACGAAAGTGATGGATATTGAACTGACCGGATATCCAAATAATCCCGTCAGTCGGCACGTTATACACATCAATTTCCCCAGAGACGACACGATAATGGAGTAGCGTCGCTCCATTTGTACAGATGGAGGGATCATGTACGGCCACCTTTAGAACTTCAGTTTCAGACACATGTCATCGATGACGAGGATAGTAATATCCACAAAGAAAGAATAGCTAGTGAAGTACCTCGCATTTTGCGGGAAAATTCACCTAGCTCTTTCCTGCTCTGTGGATCCGACTGTAGTGAGTTCGATCATCTAGAGACTTGGTAACAAAAAATCCCCAGGCCCAGATGGTGTAAAATACACTTACTTAAAAAACCTACCACAGTCTGCAATAGCTTACCTGACAGAAATTTACAACGCTTGCCTCAAACTATCCTTCTTCCCCTCCGCCTGGAAAATCGTTAAAATAGTCATCCTACCAAAACCAAGCAAAAGCCATCTTCTTTCTCAAAATTATAGACCCATCTCACTCCTCAACCTCCTCGGCAAAATCCTAGAATGTATTATAGTGTCCCCTTCCAATAATTCCTCGAAGACAACATTATCCCAAATTATAAATTAAGCTCTCATTTCTGCAGATGTAAAATGGAGAAAGGTGGAGTTGCCATTTTTGTTAAAAATAATATTGAATGCAGTAGTGTAGTTGTAAGTAAGTATTGTATAGAACAACACTTTGAATGTTGTGTTACTAAACTAGAATATGATAAGGAAGAGCTGATAGTGTTAGCAATTTACAGGGCCCCCTCAGATAATTTCAGACTGTTTTTATCTCATTTAGAGTCTTTGCTACTAAGTTTTACAAATAGCAAACAAATAGTATTATGTGGAGATTTCAATGTTGACTTTCTGAATCACAGCAATGATAGATTAGATATGGAAGCCTTGATGTTGTCTTTTAACTTAACAGCAATAGTAAATTTTCCTACAAGAATACAAAATAATAGCAGGACTGCAATTGATAATTTTTTATGGATATTTCTCAGTGCAGTAATTACAGCATACTTCCAGTAATAAATGGTATCTCAGATCATGATGCCCAGCTATTATGTATCGAGTCCAGGAACACTGTTAAACAGATAAAGAAAAGCTGGGTTTATAGAAGAAATATTAGTGAAAATAATATAAAACACTTCATAGATACCTTAAACAATGAAAACTGGTTAGAAGTATATAATGCGCAGGGTGTTAATGAGAAATTTGATTCCTTTCTGTATATATTTCTAACACTTTTTGAAGGTAGTTTCAAAAAAAGGAAAATTCTCAACACTCCAAACAATGAACTGGGCATGGGATGGATAACAAAGGGTATTAGAATCTCTAGTAAAACAAAGAGGGACCTTTATTTAAAAATGAGAGAATCAGATAACTATGCGCTGAAAGTTCACTATAAACTTTATCTAAAATACTAAGAAATGTAATAAGGAAGGCCAAGAACAGGTACATATCGGCGAAAATGGAAAATTCAGACAATAAAATGAGAACAATATGGAAAATAATAAAGACTGAAACAGGAAAAACTGTAAATCACTTTAAAGACATAAAAATAGAACAAAATGGATACGTGTATAGCGAAGTAGGCGAAGTTTGTGAAATATTTAAAAAACACTTTACGTCAGTAGTAGATAAATTAGGCATAGAAAAGCAATCCCCACATAGTGCCCTAAGGCTTCTTGAGACTGCTTTCAAAAATAGCTTTGTGGAGATGAAATTGCCACCAGTAACAGTCTCAGAAATAAATAAACTCATTAAACAATTAAAACCTAAAAATTCTTCCAGCTGTGACAATATTTCAAGTAAATTACTGAAAAGATGTCCTGACTGTATCAGTCATGTACTTGCTCACTTTTGGAATGAATCCTTAATACAACGTGTTTTTCCCGATAGACTAAAATATGCTGTTGTAAAACCATTATTTAAAAAAGGAGAAGTAACATGTGTAGACAACTATCGTCCCATTTCATTACTTTCAACATTCTCAAAGATTTTTGAAAAAGTCATGTATAGTAGAGTAATAAAACATGTTACACACTATAATATATTCACTGATTCACAATTTGGGTTGAAAAAAGGATCATCCATAGAAATGGCTATATATTCATTTTTAAATAACACATTTGAGGAACTGAATAATAAAATGAATCCTGTAGGAATATTTTGTGATCTTGCAAAAGCATTTGACTGTGTAAATCATGAATTACTTTTGAAAAAAATGGAATACTATGGTATTTTTGGGACCGCAGGTAAATGGTTTAAATCATACACTGAAAGCCGAATGCAAAAAGTTTCAATTTTTGATTCTAAAATAAGTAAAGATGCTTCATCAGACTGGGAGAAAATAAAACATGGAATTCCACAAGGCTCTGTCTTAGGTCCCCTCCTCTTACTGTTATACATCAATGACCTTCCTGGAAATTTATCCGACAAAGTTAAGAGTGTTTTATTTGCAGATGACACTAACCTGACTGTGCGTAAAACACCAAACAGTACTATTGAATTTAATGTAAATGAAGTACTTAGAGTAGTAGCAAATTGTTTTAAGGCAAATTAATTAAAATTAAATTTTGAAAAAACACATTATATTAGGTTTAAAACAAAAAACTATGCACAGCCAGATATATGTATAAACTATAAAAACAACACAATCTTAGAAACAGAGAGTATAAAATTTCTTGGTATTAAAATAGATCAGAAACTCTGTTGGCATGATCATATCACTACACTACTGACAAAGTTAAGTAGTGCCACCATCGCAATACGAACACTTTCTCTAACAGTAGATCTAGAATTAATGAAACAGGTGTACTCCTCATATTTTCATTCAGTTATGTCATATGGCATAATTTTTTGAGGAAACTCTTCACAAAGTAAAAAAGTTTTCATAGCACAGAAAAGAGCTATTAGGTTTCTGTGTAGGGTAAAACCAAGAACTTCTTGCAGACAACTCTTTAAGAAACCCAATATTCTTACAATGTATTCTCGGTATATATATTCTCTCATGAGCTTTGTCATAGAAAATTTTAACCTGTTTACACCTAATTCACAGGAACACAGTTTCAATACAAGAAACAGAAATAACTTGCATAAAACACAAACATCTCTGTCATTAGTACAAAGAGGAGTTAATTATTCTGGGATACATCTGTTTAATAAACTACCTAATCGTATAAAACAGCTTTCAGATAATAAAGATGTATTCAAACAAAAACTTAGAGATTATCTTATTGGCAACTCCTTCTACTCCATTCAAGAATTTGAAGAAAATAATTAACAGTACTCATTATGACATTTGCAAAACTCAGTTGCAAAAATGTATGTTTATTATTATTTCTTGTATTTGTAAAATATGTATGTATATATATTTACTATGATATGACTCATCTTATGTGTATATGTATCAATAATGACATGTTTCACATCCCAGAGGTACTTCCTCAGCAGGGATCCATGGAACAAGATTGATAAATAAATAAATATCATTATCCCGCAACAATTTGGCTTACGTGCTCAGCACAGTGCAATTCACCAAACCACCCGACTGGTCGAACATATCTGCAGGGTGCGATCTATAAGGCATAATATAGACGCTGTTATGCTTGACATTGAAAAAGCTTTTGACAGGGTTTTTCACGACGGATTAATTTATAAACTACACACATTCGGCTGCCCTGATCACTGACTAAAAATAATCATAGGTGGGCACAGTTAACCAAAAAGTTAACTTCGTTAATCGTTAATCCGCTACTCAAAAAATTAACTTCGATAATCGTTAAAGCGTTACATGTTTGCAAGTTTAACGCAAGTTAAAGTTAACCGTTAAAAGTTAACCATCCAAAAGTGGAACTGATGTTTATATTTTGCAATAAGTATTACTGCAAGCAGTACCAAGGTGTTATGCACAGTGATGTGAATCAATAATATGTCTACCAAATGTCTTTTTGGAAATTGAGTTTTTCTTCAATGTTTTACCAGTTTCTTAATAAACGTATCAGATTCTTCAACAAGCAGTAGAATCATGTTGGCAACGAAAGGGTTTATGATACATCGGTCCACACCAGCCTGGAATATGACGGTGCCCGTGGCTAAGATGCCAAAAATTTTACTGACGTAAACTTTTATTAGCAGATGGAGGTGAAATCAAATCAATTCTGCTTCAATATACATCAGAAGAAGCTACCGCATTTGAAGAAGGGTTTGAATTATTTTTCTTTTTTCCCACGAGTTGGCCCTGCTTTTACTTTTTCTTCAAATTGTTCATGTTTGAATATATGCATCCTCTTCATATGCTGTTTAATATTATTAAGGATATTCACGTGAGATTTGATTGTAGAAAGTTTAGGTAAACACAGTTTGCATTCATATATCAATTGTTCTCCCTGTCTTTATTTAAACGCAACATAATCGCATAAATGTGGCCAAGGATTTTTAATCTTCTCGTTGTTATTGTTAGTGTTGTTGCTTTCACTAACGGATTCAAGAGTTCAGTTTTCATGACGTAATCATATAACGAATGTCAGTTTAATTTATTTCACTAACGAACACCAAACCAGTAGCAACTAAAAAGTGACATTTTCTGCCGGCAAAGAAAGTTAGATTATAAAAATAACAAAATCAATCACCGATCGAATTAGAAACGAGTAGTGAGCTCCGGTTTGCAGAAGTAAAATAGAAACGCACCAAAACTCTAGCTTTCCTACTCATATCCACGCCATGCCTAGCATAACAGTTGTATATGCACCACACTCGCACTTATTACCTAATTCGTTCGCCATACGACTCGCCGAACGGTCGAGCGTGGAGTGGCGCGCAGTTCAAACAAATACATTAACTACCAATGTAACGGACTATAGTTAACGGTAGTTCAATTTAACGGAAGTTAAGAAGACCGTTAACGATTTTTTAGGTTAACTTAAAAGTTAAATTTTTACAATTTTGTTAACTTCGTTAATTAACGATTAACGGATTAACGGTTTTCTGCCCAGCTGTGAAAATAATAAATAGCTTTCTTCGTGATAAAAAATTCTCCATAGTGGTGGATGGACAAGAAAGCCAGTTGAAATCAATTGAAGCAGGTGTACCACTAGGTTCAATCATGACTCCAATACTGTGCAGCGTATATACAAAGACCTACCCTCCCACCAAGTCGGAGAAGTAGGGCTATTAGCAGACGATACTGCGGTATACAGGTCAAGTCACAACCCAAATTACATTGTACGCAAACTCACAAAACACCTTGAGAAAATTACTCAATGGTACAACCTTTGGAAAATCAAAATTAATTCCGGAAAAAGTAAGGCCATCGTGATTACCACCAGAAGGATTGGACTCAGCCACCAAATCAAGCTCGACGGCATGGACCTCTCCTGGTAGGACTCGGTTAAATAACTCGGCTTAGAAATTGACGAGAAACTACCTTGTATCAAGCACATTAAATACGCTTGTAATCAAGGTTTGGGTCGACTTTTCAAACTATACCCCCTCCTCAAAGGGAATAAGCTTAGTGTTAAGAGAAAACTAAAGATCTACACCGCCGTAACTAGGCCAGCCTTACGGCTCCGAACTCTTCAGCATGGCATCAAACACACAAATAAAAAAACTGCAGGTTATCCAAAATAAATATTTACAAATCATTACTAACGTTCAGCGAACAATGCCGAACACACAAATCCACTACAACTTAGGTATAAAAAGCCTCACAGATTACATTATAGGACAAATCGACCAAATTCTTTCAAAAAGCACATTATTCCTCACATCAAATCATCCAGGGCTAGGACAAAATGTATATCAATATGAACAAAATCAACCAATTGCAACACTTACCAGGAACTATAGGGTGTGACAGTAACAGCACACCAGAAAAAAATAACATCATGACTTCCATAAATAAAATCCAAAAAACCCTATTCTGACAAAAGTTAGAGAGCTAAATGCTCTGTCACTTCAAAACTATATGGGCCCAGGCCCAACCATATGTCTGTCTGTCGAGCGGACAGCTCCGTTGCGGGGCTGACTGGAATAGAGTCATGTTGGTTGCGGGCCTCGCTAATAGTGAGCCATCGACAGCAGACATGGGGAAGAAGTGGCGACCAGTTTCACCTTGCATAACGCCTGCGCGTCATCAGAATGTGCCACCGTCGGGCGACCAGTTACCGTCACGCTGCGGCGGTGAGCGAACGGCCTCGAGCGGCCTCTCACTGGGGGAGAGTTGCTCCACGCTACCACCTGGTACACGGAGCCGCCATGATGCTCAACAGTCAGGCACGGACAGTGGGCCTACGCTTCTGGAAGCAAGTACTCCACGCCAGCAGTCAGAAGACAACGCCGGCGAGGGGCCCGCCCCGTACGACACCCCCGCTTCATCGAGACGAATTCTGAGCGGAAATGTCTGGAGAGGACGACTCATCGTGGATGTCATGGTCCACACCGACATCCGCTATCGTCGATGGTGACCACTTCAAAAACATGGAGACAGTCATTTACTTCCACTGTGAGGACGCTCACACCGGAAAAGTGGGAGAAGTTTTACTATGCCGAGGATATCCCGCTCTAAGTGCAACTACGAGCAAAACCAGGGGACAAGCTGTTGGTATGGGAAATCCCTAATAGGAACTTCAAGCAACTCATGCAAATACTCTCGGATCCTTCGAAAGCGCATAACGCTAATCCCACCATCTAGGAAAAGGAAGATTGGTCCCATTAGTTCAACTACCACCGTCCTTTCCAAGAACTTCAAGGAGGATGAATACTTCGACGAACTTCATCGAACGCACTACATCCGTTTCCGAAGCTCAAGCAGCAATGTAGAACAACCGTTGGAGCAAGAGGCACTGACATCATCTAACTGTAAAGACATCGAGCAGCAACCAAACAAAACTGAGGAAAAGTATAGCAGCTACCTCGATCAAAAACGTCCCCCATCAAGAGAATCCCATCAGAACGAGACCATAATGGCGCATGCACGCTCATCGCCAATTCAGCTTCTCGTCACCTGTATGGGCCAAGCAGGTCTCGAACACGTCAAGAAATTTCTAGAAACTAGGAACATAAAATTCAGATTTGACTCCCAAGAGAACACTCTGCACACAGCATAGGTCACTCAACATACAGAATCGTCTCGAGAAAACTCCACCAACACTGGTGCGGAAACACCTAGAGACGGAAGCACCACCACACTACCTGTACCACGAACAGGAGCGGACAGAACTTCAAAAATCTACCAAAGAAGAGGAGACCAATGACAGCGATACAACAATGTTTCCGGCATCAAGCCTCTGACTGCCACAAACAAATGTGTAGCGTACGCTGCGGCGGAAACCACAGCAGCCTTGGCTCCTTACGTCCGCGAGAAGCAACGCCGAGATGTGCTAACTGCGGTTCTGACCACGCCGCCAGCTACGGGGGATGTGCAGTGAAGAGAAAGCTCCAAACCGCCGTCGGAAGACATCAACAGAAACCCAGCCAGACCCAACCAACCGGGCGGGCCACATTAAAGGACATCAAGCCGCAGCAAAAACCATCCGCCGATCGACATAACTGACCAACATGCGCACCATTGCTGCAACCACGAGACAAGACGAGAAAAACAGTTGGGGAAAGTCGTCCAGTTACTAACGCAGCTTATTACGGCGATGATCCCCAACTGACCATACGAATCCAGTAGGGGTTTTTAACATAATTAGCCGACGGCATCCAAAGCCATTTTAACCCCATAGGTGAAAATAAAACGTGTACCCAGAACAAAAACCTAACTGAAACCTAGAAGTTATGCTACCAAAGGTAGTGGGACTTTACCAACAGCTGGTAAGGCAGAGAAGAAAATTAAAAAAAAAAAAAAAAAAAAAAAAAAAAAATTATCGACACGTGATAAAGACGACGGAGCTAGTCGTCGAAATATCGTGTTTTTAAAAGACTATCGTTGCAGGGAAAGTCTCCATTCTTGCATCTCATTGTGTTGTTAAGCTAATTCTCTGAGTTAGACCCTCACATTTCTGATTAATAGTCCCTAATGTCCTCACTAAACCAGTTACTTAAAATCTCTGCCTTTGTGGTGGGTGAATGGTTAGCGTTCTGGCCTCGCGTTCGGGAGGACGGCGGTTCGAATCCCCGTCCGGGCATCCACATTTGGGGTTTCTATGGTTTCCCAAATCTCTCCAGGCAAATGCCGGGATGCTTCCTGCAAAAATGTCACTGTGGAATTCCTTCCCGTTCCTTGTCCCCAGTTCCATCTCGCCTCTAATGACCTTAGCCGTCGACGAGGCGTAAAAAAAAAAAAAAAAAAAAAAAAAAAGAAATTCAAATCCTCAGTAACTTCTTGTCCATCCTTATTGATAAGTGTCTCAACATCGTCCCTTCTCCTCACTTTTCAAACATATCCTTAGAAATTTTCAGTTGAATTAGTCAATGGACCTCTGCACTCTTCATAAACCCATGTGTATCCACCTTCTTAGCTATTATTAAGTTCTTATTTAGTGGTTTTAAATATTCCCTACTACCCTGCTGTCTCTTAACTCTGTTATGTTCTCTTCTTAGCAACCTCTTTAAACTCATCACCTCCCTATTATAGTACACAGGTTCTCTACTTATCTTAATTTTCTGCATTGGAATAAATTTTTCTTCCCCCCTTCTTATTATCTCCTTGAAATCTTCCCATCTCTACTCTACTGTACTTACGTCTTCCTTCCATTTGCTGAATCGTTCTCTGAAATAGTATCTCTTAAAATTTGAAATCTGTGCCTTTTTTATGATTGTACCTATTTCCCCCTTCAATTTTAGCTGCTGGTTCTCTGAATTATCTAATATCCATCAGAACTTCTTCATGATCACTTATTCCTTCAGTTACTTCAGTTCAGGACTTTATTAGGAATATATCCACAATATTTTGTCCCCTAGTGTTCTGCTCTACCACTTGTGTAAATCCTCCTTCCCTTATTAAGGTATACGCAAATCTTTGTTCCCGTGTTTTAATATTATTTCCTACCCAGTTCACACCTGGTAAATTTAAATCCCCATTCTGTTCTCACCTCTGAAATCTGAGTATGAATTTAATTATTTCCCTATATTATTATTAAAAACAGAACATAATTAGACATGGGCGCCGGCAGGATTGCTTCTAGGGGGGTGTACCAGGGCTGCATTGGTGCCCCCACCCCCCCCTATCGGCCCAAAAATTTCCGGGCTGACCAAAATTTTTTTTTTTTTTAGCTCTACTACTGCCCAGACGGCGACCCGGGATGTCAGGGGGGTGCAAGTGCACCCCCTTGCACCCCCCTCCCGGCGCCCATGTAATTAGATCATTAAAGTCCATACTCAGCTACAGATGTCAAAATTTCTAAACTGTACAAGTTTTACTGGTACGGTATTCCATTCATAATTTATATTATTCATTAATAATCACTGAATATTTCAACCCTTCGAGCTGGATTGTCCAAAAGGCTATTGCTGTTGACGTTAGGGATTGAAAATAAGCAAAATAAACCAATCTTTTCACACTTCGGTCATCTATTGGAAAAGTCGAACGAGTTCTGAACGTTGCTGCACTCAATGGCTTTAGTAAATTGGTGTCATCTAGCCCCAATTTAATTTTTTTTCAATCACCAAAGCTCAAGTTTTACAGCTTAATATTAAATATTTTGTTTATACGAAATATTTGCAACAATTTTGCCGTTACTGCTGTGATCGTGATTTTTTTTATTGTGTGGAATGTTTTTGTTTCAGCGGGCAGTAGCTTTGCGTTGTCAGCGGATTCGTGGCTTAAGGCGTGTGTCGGCTGTAGTATCGTAATATCGCGTTGGAAACACGAGTGACTGAAGCAGTAAATGTGGAATATATCAGTCAGCAGGTATGTTCCTATGTTTATAGTGTTTGTGGAATCGTGCTGATCCTGTGTTTCTTTTTACAATTCGGAGAAATAAAGTTCGTTGTGCCCCCAATCATAATTCTCAAAAGTGTGTATTGGTTATGGTACTAGCCTTTTCCAATCGTAAATTAACTCATTTTCCCTTTTCACCAGTGTAACGTAAGTTATAATTATGCTTTCATACGTAACAGTTAAATATTCCACGTACCTTCAATATTTACTCTTTCATCAGTAGAAACATATGAGCAAATTTCTGCACAGAAACTATGAATGTAATTTTCAATAATTTTAAGTTTGTTGACTTTTTTTTAACAGTAGTTCACCACTACAATGCATCGATGTGGAACTCTTTACATTGTGGTTTAGTAAACAAAGGCATTCTTCCTATTAAGAGGGAAAACATTAATTATTTGTATTCGTCCAGTATCCTGATTTTGTATCTTGTTGTTTTGTCTGTATTTATTAATGGTTTTCCGATAGCTGTATGTTGCTAAGATACTGATTTGTAGTTGTCTATACTTAGTTGAAGCTGCATGTGAAGTTTTTATAAATATATTAAATATGTATTTGTCAGGACAATGTTAGTGTCTGATAAATACTTGTATAAACTAAGAAAAAGATAAACGAAACTGTGTTACACCTCATTACAAATGCCAGTGGTCTTACATCAGGTAATATCTTTTAATTTCCTTTTGTTAGTTGTTGAGGTTAAAAAAATTAATTTGACACACATTGGAACTGGTATATTTTACAGCATCAGATTTGTTTTTTTGTCACATTCTGATTTGATTTTACTGTTCATATTGCTTTACTGTTGAGCCTTGGAATGCTGGCTGTTTATTGTTTGTCATACATAGTTCATACAACTTTGCGGTATATTGGTGTCTGCTGTTTCTTCTGCTTTGTAACAGTGTAATATTTTATATGGCTGTCCCCAAATATGTTGCCAGGCTTGGTAGCCCTTCCCTTTCTTCTTGGGCCTTATGGCCTAACAATACAAAGTATTTAAAAGACAATCTAAACTGAGGGATGATGTTACATGTATCTGAGAAATTTGTAAGCTTTTTGAAGCTATAGTTTGTGTTTCAGAATGCAAACTAACAAAGCTAAATAGAAAACTGCCTTAAAACCATGAACAGCATGATTGCCTAATATGATTCCACTTAATAGTTTGTAATTGTCATTTGTTTGCACTGACCTCTCAACTTACAATATGAGAGCTCATAATTCAAGATATTCCCATATACAATATATTGAAATGAATGTTTCTTGTCTTCTATGCATTTCTATACCATTTATTTGGTTATCATGAACCTTTTTGAGTTATTCTGTGTGTGCCTCCAAAGGTTTCTGACCAAAACGATTAAAAACTCTCCCACGCACCCCTTAAATTTTTTCAATTATTCAAACAAACCCACAGTTTTTATCTGATATCGATGGAACTTTGTGCACGTGAACTTTAAAACAAACAGAAAAATACTGTCCACATTTGTCTGCAAAAACTCACCCTTTTCCACCTTTACACCCACTCCCAAAATTTTTGACAATATTCTTCATACAAACACACAGTTTTTATCCTGTTTTGATGAAAAAGTTTATATGTATACTTTAAGACAAATAGAAATATACTGTCTGCATTTGGTTTACAAGTTCTAACCTCTCTCCTCCTTTACCCACCCATAATTTATGCCAATGTTGTTCATACAAACCCATAGCTTTTATCTGATTGTGGTAGTACTGAACACACATGTGCTTTAATATAGATTGGTCTGGTAGCTCAGTGGATAATGGTCCTACTTTCGAAAGTTGAGACGTTTAGATCATGGTGGAAGCCTAATCTTTCAAGTGTGGTATTTGATCATAGATCTGTGGTTTGGATTCCACATTGTATTGTAGGTCCCAGAGGTATAGATCTTGGGTAATATCTAGATCGCGATACCGCTGCAACCATTTACCGCCTCGCGATGTAAACACTTCTGGATGGCGAGATTATGACGTCACTACGATGCTGAATGTGACGTATACATTCCGCTCGCAGCTTTAAATGTCACTAGCGGGGCCTTGCACGGAAGGTAGTCCATCACTAATACGTCTTATATCGAGAAATCATTAATTTTGCACCTGTAGTACAGGAATAAATTCATTTGCGATGAGGTTTTTATGCAGCCTGGACCACACTGAAACGTAACTATCAAACACCTTATTGCGAATACCTAATGTCGTATCTATCGTTGTTTACATCTAAATGCAGCCTGGAACATAGTGAAACGTAACCGTTGCACACGATATTGCTGAAACCCAATTTCCAAATCATTTCTATCATTGTTAGTTTGGTCCAGGCTACGTTTCAGCCTAAACGCAAACAGTTATTGACGAAATCTTGTTTTATAAATATTTTATTTCGTATGAATGATTTTAATAGCAATTTCAGCCACATGACGAAATATAGAAGAACGGAATCAAATACAAATCAAAGGAATTGTGACTAATAACGTTAACGCTAATGAGTGATATCCATTATCAGTTTGGAATGTTGTACATATTATAATAATATTAGTGGCAATGTTGCATTATAGGTCGATCTAATCTCAGTAGTATTGGTTACGTTCTATGGCCTAACGTGAATTTCTCAAATCGATCGAAGGCTGAACACGTCACACACGGAAACACAGTGACGTCATACTCTCTCCATCGGGAAGTGTTTACATCGGGAGGCGGTAAGTGGTTGCAGTGGTATCGCAATCTAGATATTACCATAGATCTTTTCCATCCTACCTGTGACACAATAGCTTAGTACACCTTTAGGAAAGGCCAGCCAACTTTCGAAATTTGGAATAAGTTAGATTTTTTGAATTTAGTATCCAGAAAGAAATCATTGTATTCCTTACCCCACCTCCTCGCTTTACTTTTTGGCAACATTGTTCATACAAACCCATAGTATAAATCTAACTTTGGTAGTAGTTACCACACGTATGCTTCAAAACATAACAGTCTGCAGCTGAATAGTGAATGCAATTACTTACAGAAGTTTCTGCAGTTTCAAATCCAGGGAGGAGCAGCAGTGTTTAGGAGTTACATTTGATCATCTGAATAATGTCCGGACATTCCATGGTTCGTATTCCACATTAAACTGTAGTTCCCAGAGAAAGGGAACTGGCCATCCTGCCTCTGATGCAATGGGTTGGTACGCCTCCTTCGGGAGGATTCAGCCAACCTTCAGGTTGTGGACTAAGTAAGTTTTATTTTAATTTAAAGCAAAGGTAAAAATACTTTCTATATTTGGTTTGCAAAATGGTAATCCCTCTCCTTCTTTAAGCAAGACCTCATATTTTCTCAACATTGTTCATACTAACCTGTAGTTTTTATCATGGTTTGATAGTACTTAGCTCGCCATTATTTAAAAAAAAAAAACATAGCTGCCTGGGGTAGCTTATTGGTTAAGGCTCTTACACTCTGTCCGGTCATATGTTCGAATTCTGATGGAAGCAGGAATTTTTAAGACTTGTATATAACCAATGGCTTAGTATGCTCCCTTAGGTTGTGGACTAAGTTAAGTTTTTTCACTTTAAAACAAAGAAAAGATACTGTCTACTTTTGGTTTGCAAAATTAAACCCTTGTGCTTTATGCTCCCTTAATTTTTGCAAATATTCTTTATACAAACCCACTCTTTGTATCCAATTGTGATAGGACTTTGCATATGTTTACTTTAAAACAATGAGAAAATATTTCCTGCATTTAGTTTACAAATACCAACCACTCTGCCTAAGAAAAATGTACACTTCGAACTATTCAGTCTTTTTGCAAATATCTCGAAACTAGTAGGGAAAGTAACCAGAGTGGATAGGGATATTCTGAGAGCCAATAAAATTTCCTATTAAATAGCATCAGACTGATTCCAACTGGACAGTTACTGACCAAGAAATTGAAATTTAAAAATCTACAGTTTTTCACAGATCCTAAAGGACCTTTGTGCACAGATGTTTTAAAATAAATGAAAAATGATGTTTACATTTAGTTTACAAAACTGCACTCACTCTTCCCCTTCTCTCCACTTAATACTAATTTACACAAACAACTTTTCCGTTTTTTTTTTTTTTTTTTTTTTTTTTATTGGTATGGAAATCTGCCAGTGTGGATACTGATGGAGGATTTTTTTTTTTTTTACAATCCAATTAAAAGGCATAAATCATTAAAACTTTCATATCCAGTAGGTGAGAAATATGGTAGACAGTATTTTTCTCTTTGGTTTAAAGTAAAGAAAAGCAAAGTAAATTAGTCCACATCTTGAAGGTTGGTTAGATCCATTGAAGGTGGCATACTAAGGAACTGATCATATACAACTCCTGCTACCGCCAGAATTTCAAGCTTGGAGCATACCAGAAAATG
Organism: Vandiemenella viatica; assembly: GCA_031002005.1. Taxonomy (NCBI): domain Eukaryota; kingdom Metazoa; phylum Arthropoda; class Insecta; order Orthoptera; family Morabidae; genus Vandiemenella; species Vandiemenella viatica. The sequence continues at coordinate 833,611 of JARYHS010006851.1, forward strand.
TTTGAAATGAACAGTTAAACCTCTGAGGTATCACACCTCTATCAAAACTGAATAAAAACTACGGGTCGCTTTTTGCAGAAAACGAAAAAACCAAAAATATTGTATATCCGGAAGCACTAAAATCATTGTGTTTAATTTATTTTGAACATGTAAATGTGCGTGTTTTATAGATACGTACCCATATTACAAAGAAAAAGAGGCATTGCAATTGCATGCTGGTCAAAGCTAGTTTAACCCTTTCCTACCGGCTATTGGAAATAAAGGGAAATTTATAATTTCAATTATATATTTGAAATTACTTGAAATTAAACACACATATTTTTTTCAATTTTTTTTTGAACTCTAAGTGCTAATTACTAAGCCGGTACTTATAAGTACCGTCAGGGACTTTGTGTATCACAGGATGTACAGAAATAGCAATTGAAATCAATTATGTTCATACTGGTATGAAATGTTTGCCTCATGATATTCAAAAAAACCAATTCTTTTTGCTCATCCAGACACAAAAGACATTGCAGTGCAACATTTGGAATGATGTTTTGACTGTATTTTCTTCATTCTACATACTTTACATCTTCATCTGATTTTTACAATTTAGGGACAGTGTATACCTCTGTTTCCCAATCTTACATCTCTCTTTGTTGAATAGTATGACTTGTGTTGTTTGAATGGATGAGGGCTTGGTGAAATATATATAGATGACCTTTTCTTCTTACCAATATCCTTCATAGTCATCATAACTTGTGCAAAGGATCTTCTAAAAAATTTTACATGCTTTTTTTCAAATATCGAACCATTTATGTTATAGGCATTGACAAATACAACATCCAGAATTCCCAAAAACAATCTTTACCATGATTTCGGTAATCTTCTGTCAGCATTGCACAAAGACATCAGCTGATCAGCAGTATCAACCCCACACATGAAGGTATTATAGTCCTTGACGACTCCTGAGTCCTGAGCATGAAATTTTCGACTTCAATCCATCTTTTTCTTTGCATATAACTAGTGGTGTAACAACAGGGTGGCAGGATGGGCAAAATGCTATGGGAACTACTGCCAGAGGTTGCCCCTGATGACCGGCCAGAGAGGCCCTCTGGTCCAAGATCCACCAGGTCACCAATCCAACCCGAGAGGGGGCCCATCTGTTGAAGTTGCCATTGACCCCAACCAGTGTAGTGGAGTTTCACCGCTGCCATGAATATTTGATACTAAATGTATTACATTTTTATCCTTCCATTTCCAGTAGCAAATACCTAGGTTTGTAAATTTATTCTGATGGAAGCAGGAATTTTTAAGACTTGTATATAACCAATGGCTTAGTATGCTCCCTTAGGTTGTGGACTAAGTTAAGTTTTTTCACTTTAAAACAAAGAAAAGATACTGTCTACTTTTGGTTTGCAAAATTAAACCCTTGTGCTTTATGCTCCCTTAATTTTTGCAAATATTCTTTATACAAACCCACTCTTTGTATCCAATTGTGATAGGACTTTGCATATGTTTACTTTAAAACAATGAGAAAATATTTCCTGCATTTAGTTTACAAATACCAACCACTCTGCCTAAGAAAATGTACACTTCGAACTATTCAGTCTTTTTGCAAATATCTCGAAACTAGTAGGGAAAGTAACCAGAGTGGATAGGGATATCCGTGATATTCTGAGAGCCAATAAAATTTCCTAGTTAAATAGCATCAGACTGATTCCAACTGGACAGTTACTGACCAAGAAATTGAAATTTAAAAATCTACAGTTTTTCACAGATCCTAAAGGACCTTTGTGCACAGATGTTTTAAAATAAATGAAAAATGATGTTTACATTTAGTTTACAAAACTGCACTCACTCTTCCCCTTCTCTCCACTTAATACTAATTTACACAAACAACTTTTCCGTTTTTTTTTTTTTTTTTTTTTTTTTTTTTTTTTTTTTTTTTTTTTTTTTTTTATTGGTATGGAAATCTGCCAGTGTGGATACTGATGGAGGATTTTTTTTTTTTTTACAATCCAATTAAAAGGCATAAATCATTAAAACTTTCATATCCAGTAGGTGAGAAATATGGTAGACAGTATTTTTCTCTTTGGTTTAAAGTAAAGAAAAGCAAAGTAAATTAGTCCACAACTTGAAGGTTGGTTAGATCCATTGAAGGTGGCATACTAAGGAACTGATCATATACAACTCCTGCTACCGCCAGAATTTCAAGCTTGGAGCATACCAGAAAATGTTTGAAATGAACAGTTAAACCTCTGAGGTATCACACCTCTATCAAACTGAATAAAAACTACGGGTCGCTTTTTGCAGAAAACGAAAAACCAAAAATATTGTATATCCGGAAGCACTAAAATCATTGTGTTTAATTTATTTTGAACATGTAAATGTGCGTGTTTTATAGATACGTACCCATATTACAAAGAAAAAGAGGCATTGCAATTGCATGCTGGTCAAAGCTAGTTTAACCCTTTCCTACCGGCTATTGGAAATAAAGGGAAATTTATAATTTCAATTATATATTTGAAATTACTTGAAATTAAACACACATATTTTTTTCAAATTTTTTTTTGAACTCTAAGTGCTAATTACTAAGCCGGTACTTATAAGTACCGTCAGGGACTTTGTGTATCACAGGATGTACAGAAATAGCAATTGAAATCAATTATGTTCATACTGGTATGAAATGTTTGCCTCATGATATTCAAAAAAACCAATTCTTTTTGCTCATCCAGACACAAAAGACATTGCAGTGCAACATTTGGAATGATGTTTTGACTGTATTTTCTTCATTCTACATACTTTACATCTTCATCTGATTTTTACAATTTAGGGACAGTGTATACCTCTGTTTCCCAATCTTACATCTCTCTTTGTTGAATAGTATGACTTGTGTTGTTTGAATGGATGAGGGCTTGGTGAAATATATATAGATGACCTTTTCTTCTTACCAATATCCTTCATAGTCATCATAACTTGTGCAAAGGATCTTCTAAAAAATTTTACATGCTTTTTTTCAAATATCGAACCATTTATGTTATAGGCATTGACAAATACAACATCCAGAATTCCCAAAAACAATCTTTACCATGATTTCGGTAATCTTCTGTCAGCATTGCACAAAGACATCAGCTGATCAGCAGTATCAACCCCACACATGAAGGTATTATAGTCCTTGACGACTCCTGAGTCCTGAGCATGAAATTTTCGACTTCAATCCATCTTTTTCTTTGCATATAACTAGTGGTGTAACAACAGGGTGGCAGGATGGGCAAAATGCTATGGGAACTACTGCCAGAGGTTGCCCCTGATGACCGGCCAGAGAGGCCCTCTGGTCCAAGATCCACCAGGTCACCAATCCAACCCGAGAGGGGGCCCATCTGTTGAAGTTGCCATTGACCCCAACCAGTGTAGTGGAGTTTCACCGCTGCCATGAATATTTGATACTAAATGTATTACATTTTTATCCTTCCATTTCCAGTAGCAAATACCTAGGTTTGTAAATTTATTCTGATGGAAGCAGGAATTTTTAAGACTTGTATATAACCAATGGCTTAGTATGCTCCCTTAGGTTGTGGACTAAGTTAAGTTTTTTCACTTTAAAACAAAGAAAAGATACTGTCTACTTTTGGTTTGCAAAATTAAACCCTTGTGCTTTATGCTCCCTTAATTTTTGCAAATAATTCTTTATACAAACCCACTCTTTGTATCCAATTGTGATAGGACTTTGCATATGTTTACTTTAAAACAATGAGAAAATATTTCCTGCATTTAGTTTACAAATACCAACCACTCTGCCTAAGAAAAATGTACACTTCGAACTATTCAGTCTTTTTGCAAATATCTCGAAACTAGTAGGGAAAGTAACCAGAGTGGATAGGGATATTCTGAGAGCCAATAAAATTTCCTATTAAATAGCATCAGACTGATTCCAACTGGACAGTTACTGACCAAGAAATTGAAATTTAAAAATCTACAGTTTTTCACAGATCCTAAAGGACCTTTGTGCACAGATGTTTTAAAATAAATGAAAAATGATGTTTACATTTAGTTTACAAAACTGCACTCACTCTTCCCCTTCTCTCCACTTAATACTAATTTACACAAACAACTTTTCCGTTTTTTTTTTTTTTTTTTTTTTTTTTTTTATTGGTATGGAAATCTGCCAGTGTGGATACTGATGGAGGATTTTTTTTTTTTTTACAATCCAATTAAAAGGCATAAATCATTAAAACTTTCATATCCAGTAGGTGAGAAATATGGTAGACAGTATTTTTCTCTTTGGTTTAAAGTAAAGAAAAGCAAAGTAAATTAGTCCACAACTTGAAGGTTGGTTAGATCCATTGAAGGTGGCATACTAAGGAACTGATCATATACAACTCCTGCTACCGCCAGAATTTCAAGCTTGGAGCATACCAGAAAATGTTTGAAATGAACAGTTAAACCTCTGAGGTATCACACCTCTATCAAAACTGAATAAAAACTACGGGTCGCTTTTTGCAGAAAACGAAAAACCAAAAATATTGTATATCCGGAAGCACTAAAATCATTGTGTTTAATTTATTTTGAACATGTAAATGTGCGTGTTTTATAGATACGTACCCATATTACAAAGAAAAAGAGGCATTGCAATTGCATGCTGGTCAAAGCTAGTTTAACCCTTTCCTACCGGCTATTGGAAATAAAGGGAAATTTATAATTTCAATTATATATTTGAAATTACTTGAAATTAAACACACATATTTTTTTCAAATTTTTTTTTTGAACTCTAAGTGCTAATTACTAAGCCGGTACTTATAAGTACCGTCAGGGACTTTGTGTATCACAGGATGTACAGAAATAGCAATTGAAATCAATTATGTTCATACTGGTATGAAATGTTTGCCTCATGATATTCAAAAAAACCAATTCTTTTTGCTCATCCAGACACAAAAGACATTGCAGTGCAACATTTGGAATGATGTTTTGACTGTATTTTCTTCATTCTACATACTTTACATCTTCATCTGATTTTTACAATTTAGGGACAGTGTATACCTCTGTTTCCCAATCTTACATCTCTCTTTGTTGAATAGTATGACTTGTGTTGTTTGAATGGATGAGGGCTTGGTGAAATATATATAGATGACCTTTTCTTCTTACCAATATCCTTCATAGTCATCATAACTTGTGCAAAGGATCTTCTAAAAAAATTTTACATGCTTTTTTTCAAATATCGAACCATTTATGTTATAGGCATTGACAAATACAACATCCAGAATTCCCAAAAACAATCTTTACCATGATTTCGGTAATCTTCTGTCAGCATTGCACAAAGACATCAGCTGATCAGCAGTATCAACCCCACACATGAAGGTATTATAGTCCTTGACGACTCCTGAGTCCTGAGCATGAAATTTTCGACTTCAATCCATCTTTTTCTTTGCATATAACTAGTGGTGTAACAACAGGGTGGCAGGATGGGCAAAATGCTATGGGAACTACTGCCAGAGGTTGCCCCTGATGACCGGCCAGAGAGGCCCTCTGGTCCAAGATCCACCAGGTCACCAATCCAACCCGAGAGGGGGCCCATCTGTTGAAGTTGCCATTGACCCCAACCAGTGTAGTGGAGTTTCACCGCTGCCATGAATATTTGATACTAAATGTATTACATTTTTATCCTTCCATTTCCAGTAGCAAATACCTAGGTTTGTAAATTTATTGTCACAATCTCCTCTTTTTAGTTTTCCATCAGCAGATTGTTAGAAAGTCCCTTGCAGTAGGGGTCTGATTCTCCCACAAACAAAAGTTGTTTCAGTTTTTTAATAATGAAACTGATGAAAAATAATGATAATACTAGATAACATCGTCATTGCTCCATTTTTCTAAGTTAATTCTAAGACCACTCTTTGACCTAATGAGTAATCTGAGAACATTCCAGTCATTTCTTCTTTTTTGCCTTGATTAATTATAAACTTCTAAGAGAAGAGCTGATAAATTATAAGCTTCTAAGAGAAGAGCTTCAATCAGAGCGTATTTCATAAAAATATCCATTTGAAAATATCTAAAACAATGATAAAACCAATTATATACTTGCTAAATCTATTGACCAATAATCTGTAAAAAAAACTACCCACAACTCCCTGACGGTACTTATAAGTCCACGTTGGTTTTTCTAGATTATTTAGTAAAGAAACTAGAAAAACATATTTTATAGGTAAAAAATATATGGTTAAATGTTCAAACTAAAAAAGTAATAACAGAAATTGACACTTACCAAGTAAATTATCATCTAAAAATTCATTGTAATGTACCACTTGATACTCTGCTCAGTATGCTGTCAAGCCCCAACTTAGAAAATTAATTTCTCGGCAATTTCACGCAGAATTTAAAAATAAATGTTGTCATTGTCTGACTTAATCATACAACAATATATCAACAGGCTTAACAATGCAGTGGACACTGGTATTGTTGAATTATATGGTGGTAAATACAGTGGTACTTATAAGTACCGTCAGGGAGGAAAGGGTTAAGAAAATTATCAATGGATACAGTAGACAGTAATAGCACTACACATAAATGTATGATATACCACAGGAGATTGCTAATTTTACATTAACATTAGGAATATTACTGCTCACAGCACAGAAATAAAATGATCCGTGTTCAAGTCCAAGACTAGTGAGCTTACATGAGCCTAAATTTTTAAGGGTTTGTAGCTGCAGGATAAACGAATTTATAATGAGAGCAGTGATGATGTTGATGTTTTTAAAGTGTGATATACATTGATATTACGTGTTTTCTTTGCCCAGGTCTCCAATGGAAGAGACAGCAGAACTTCTGTTGAGCACTTTGTCGAAGGAGGAAGTGCTTTCCAGGCCAGTTTTGCGGTTTCCTCAGTTCCTTGACACTCTCCTGGAGGCTGGTGCCATCAACTGTAGTGAGCTGGAGGTTATGAAGCACCAGCTGGACTCTCCAGAGGCAGCTCCACTTCTCATGCGTGCGCTGTGTCGGGCGGGACACCTGCACCTGCTGCGGATGGCGCTGCGGCACCGCCCGGGACTGGCCACGCTGGCTCTTGACAGTGCGTCGTCGACGCCACTGCACATGGCCTCGAGGCACGGCCAGCCCGCCGCCGTGCGGATGCTGCTGGACGCGGGGGCGGACCTGGAGGCGGCCAGAGAGAGCGACGGGTGGACTGCACTGCACGAGGCGGCAGCGTGTGGAGGCGGTAGCGGGTCCGACGTGGCCAGCGAGCTTTTGAGGTCCGGGGCCCAGGTGGACCGTAAGGACAAGGCCGGCAGGACGCCGCTACAGTTGGCGGCGGGGGACATGTCACTCACACAACTACTCGTATCGGCAGGGGCAGACACCACTACAGGAGGAGAAAACTCACTGCTAGAGGCAGAGAGAAGCAGTGATGTGTGTACTGTACGACACAAGGCAGCGGCACGTGGAGGCAGTGGTGGGGCTGATGTTGGCCACACAGGTGTTGCACAGCTACTGGACTCGGCCGTGGCAGACACCACTGTGGGAGAAAGGGACTCGTCTGCGAGACAGCGGCTGGAGGCGGCGAGAGACAGTGACTCGAGTACTGTACGACACGAGGCAGCGGCACGTGGAGGCAGTGGTGGGGCCGACGGGGCCAGAGAGCTGTTGAGGTCAGGGGCCCGGGAGGACCCCCAGGTCAGCAGGACACCACCGCAGCTAACAGACTCGGTGGTGGCAGACACTGCTGATCATAGTGCTGAAGGATCAACTTTAGGGTACAGTATATGGTTACATTAATAATTAAACTCTTTCTTCATCTTTACTCTCTGAAATATATAGCACTAGAAACCTTATAATACTCATATTATGTGTATAATTAAACGTAGCAGTTAGGCTGAATGTTATTAAGGTATAACATGCTTCACTTTTCCCATCACGTTGTCTTCTCCTGAAACGTTTCAAAATTTTTAAGGTTTATTCAACTTGGGTTCATGTTACCTGGACAAAGGACTTGCACAAGTAGTGTTACACTGTGTTTTTTGTACGGTGTTTATTATCTAACGTGGATCTAAATCCACTTTCAGACTATCTTGCCACTGGTTGACATAGATTAATACTATGTTGTTATCGGACTATTTTTTTAATTTCACTACTAACTAAAACTTATCAATTAAATCATTTTTACTCAACAGTTCTGCAATTCTTTGAGGCATTTCTACATTCCAGAATACTACACCACAAGCAGAGTTTTGTGTTTTTATGTTTTACGGTCTTAGTGAAGGTAATATTTCTGTATCTGTAGTACTCCCTGAAAGTTTAGCAAAGTCTTCGTAAGCTGTCTCTCATCTGTACAAAAATGGAAGCCATGATAGACTATCCAGTTCCCCCTGAGACATCCATAGTAATGTATTTGTTTGTTTCCATACACTGATTTATTAAAATGTCCTCTTAAGATTTAAATTAATTGAGGTACATTTGTTCCCTGTATTTTGAATGTTTTTCATGAGCTTATCTGTTGTATCTTTTCAATAATATTTATTAAGCAAACTGACTGCTAAGAATTGTACACCTGAGTATCCCTTTCACTGCTCTTCTTTAAAATTGTCTCCTTGATACAGTTTTTGTTCTTGGCATTCACTCAAGAACTGTTTAACTGGGGACAACAAAATTTGATAAACACATCAACCAGGAGTCGTAAGCATTTTAGTTGAAAAGATCTATTTTCACATGATATCCCTGTGATACATTTTTGGCATATATAGCTGCTGATGGTTGCCAGCCTTTCTGTGCTTATTAGATTGGGCATCATTACAGATGTTCATAATTGTACTTGAGACATATATGGTAACTTTAACTGTAGGAGTATAAGAGCGTACAGTTATTAGTTTGTTATTTAACTTCATTTACTGTTGTCTACACCTGTAACCACTTTTAATATTAAGAGTCATGGTTGTAGTTAAATGTTAGAATAGAGACTTCCTTATCTTTGATTGCTAAGACTTTCATCAAGTTAAACTTGGGCATTCGTAATATATTTTGTGCTTTAAAAAATATATATGTATGGTTAAGTATTTTAGAATTCAAACATTTCAGAGACATAATTATTTAGTAAGATACAATACATAACAAATTTATCTTAATAATACGTGTATATGTAAATATCAAAAGAAAGGGAAAATGACTCATCACTCAACAAAGTTGGTCAAAACGAGTGAAAAACAGATATGACGAACACGAACGTATACAATACTTCAAATTGCACTTTATTCATGTAATAGAAATCGAGTCATGTGGTTCGGGAGGTGTGCACATGCTGAAGGTTATCACATAACGTGTAAATTACGTGCACGTATAAGGCTGCTTTACGCTGAAATATTGCTCATTTCTTGCGTTTTTTTTTTTTTTTTTTTTGTGTTCATCGTCCCAGCCGCCTTCATCGGTGGTAACTGTTGGGTTTTATTTCCCTATCCTTCCTAGTTTTATTGCCTTAAAGCATTTTCCTGCTCATTGTTTTTATATATATATCGCAGGTGGTGATAAAATTAATAATATAACAAAAGGGTCATGAAAATTAAAACAAACCGTATATTAGTAAAAAAAATTGATTTGGAAGAAATTTGTAACTAGTTAAATGATAAAACTAATAAGAATGAGTGGTGGGTCATAAGGTAAAATTTTCTGAGTGATTGAGGTCAGTTAGGTAGGTGTCTGGTATCCAGGATATTTTGGTTTGCAAGTTCCCATCTCTGAATTTCCGATCCAGTGGTGGTTTTTGATAGCTCTCACGGCGAAACAGTCATTGAGATTGTTAGAATTGTGTTAATTGCCATGTTGTGGTACTGGGAGGTATAAGTTGCTGGTGTGGACTGCTTGTCTGTGGCCATTCATTCCGACTGAGAGTTGCTGTGTGGTGTGGCCTACGAAGGAACTAACGCAGTTGTGGCATGTTAGTTGGTATATGATATGTGTTGTGGAGCATGTGGCATGTCCAATGAAGGGGGAGGTCCCCCTGAGGTAGGGTTGGAATATGTTGTAGTGGGAGGATGCATTTTGCAAGTTTAGCAGTGAGGTCTATTGTACAGAAAAGATCCATATAGTACTTTTGGAGAGTCTGATAGAGGGTATTTGTGAACCAAACTGTTTTTGGGGTTATGTGGTTTGCTGAAACATGTATGGGGGATAGTTGGTAAAATGTTTGGTAAAAGAGTACACATTTCTGGAAAAAAGGGAAGGAAGTCACGCTCCTGTTATAAGATTCGATTGACAGATTTGAGGCCAGGCAAGAACTGGGTCATAAGGTCAAGGCTGTGGTTGGATTTTGGAGGTGCCGGGTGGGAGTGGATACAGGGAGGGTGGGTGATTGTATGGGAGATTTGTTTATGTACAAGATCTGTTATATATATATATATATATATATATATAGTGAAGGATCTAATTTTTGTTCTCTCTGCAGGGCAACAATTAGATTTCATCAAAGCCTAGCTCAGTGTCATGACCAAGAGGATACTGGTGTGGTAGAAAACAAACCTGCTATGAGGCCACTGCAGTTCACCTGTGCTAAATGTCTGCAAGTTTACAATGCAAGGGATGAGCTAATAAGACATGTGTTCTGCCATGACTCACTTGTAAACACTCCAATGTATGTTTGTGAACAGTGTGGTTTCATTTTCTCAGATCTGTCAATATTCTGTGCCCATACACCTTATCATAGCAGTGAAATTACTTTGAAGCAAGAAACAGAATTGCAAGTTGTGTGTGCTAATTGTGCTCAGGTGTTTTTTTCTTGGAGTTCTCTGACAAAACATGTATTTGAACATGTCACAGCTGTTTCCTGCCCATCGTATGTCTGTATGCATTGCCAACAAATATTTAAAAATTTGACTGGACTTCATCTGCATCAGGACTCCACACATCCTCCTTCCTCATTTTTACAAACGAGGTAAGATTGAGTCATCCTATTTTAGTTTCTAAATAATGCTTGTACTATACAGTTATAGGTTTTAGTTTACATCTTCTTTGCTTGATATCATTGTATATTAGAAGAAAACTATATTTCATTATTGAGGAAATGGCTGGAGGCTATGATACATATAAATACACTCAACCTGCAAAACCTCCCATGTAATATACCAGTTAACATGCAATCACTGCCTTATTTCATATATAGGTTTGACCCCAAATCCACTTTCCATATGAATAAATGGCCACTGACAGACGGCGTTCACACGGAACCACAAGCATCCAGTTGCTGCCCATGCCATCACCCATGACTTGAAAAATTTCAACTCCTGTTTTACGGTGCATGCTGTTAGAGTTGTCCCAAACATTAGCAGCATCTTCTTTCCCCATATTTTAGACCTGACTTCTTCAAAATTTCTATCCTGTCAGTTTTTTTCTAAATCAACAATTACCATAAAAGTATCTTTATTTTTATATTGCACTTCAAGTATTAATCTTAAGGCCAGAATCACTTCTCTTGTACAACAGTTTTTTCCTATACTCTATCTTCACCTACTATCTCTTCTACTACCACTTTTTTATATCTTATTCTGATAAGTAATTTTAAAGCCTGGAATGCCATAGTGCAGTAGTTCTCACATTTAGCAGCTTGTGCTACCTTCAGAAGTGTAAAGATAGTACTTTTATTAAAATCAATTTGAATCACTTCTGTTTCATTATTTTTTGATATAAGTTTCAGTAATCTTTATCTTCCTTCTTCTCCTAGGAGTTTCAGAAGATCTGTAGGAATCTCATCAATTCCAACTGCCTTATTTGTTTTCAGATCATTGAAAGCTTGATCAAATTGTGTCATATATTTTTTTCCAGTGCACTGTTTTCAAATCAGCACCATCATACTGTTTCTCTCTAAATATCTTCCTTTGGTTTATTCTAACTTCTGTGCTTAAAATGTTTCCCATCTGCAGATTAATTATGTATACCTCTTTTCTTAGTTCTCCAAACTTCTCTTCCTATATGCTGCATCTATTTTACCTATGACCATTTCCTTTTCTGCTTTTTCACTTTTTTTCTTGCAGGCTTTTTCTTTTGCTTTTTTAGCATTTACTGTTTATTTGAATTCTAAATTGTCTGTATTGCTTTCTCCCTGCTTCATCCTGGGTATTTTTGTTCCATGTTCTCTGATCCATCAACTCCAAAGTTTCTTCTGTGGTCCAAGGTTTCCAGGTGTCTTGTTCCCTAAAGCCTAATGTTTCTTTACCACTTTTGATTATTTCTCTCCTCAACCGAGTCCATTCATCGTCAGTTGAACTCCATTAGAGTTATTTTTTAGCCCCACATCTACCATCTTCAAATCAGGATCAAATTTTTCCCTCCTGTTAGATTGTTTTAGTCAGTTTACTTCCAGTCTGTTGTGTTAGTATTCCTTCTTTATTCTCTTGAACTTCAACCTATCAGATTCTGGTTAGTCTATGTTTGCTCCTGGATATACTGTACAATTTAGAACTTGATTCCTGGGTCGGTTTAACCATTATATAATCTACGCGATATCTACCTGTATCGCCGGGACGTTTCCACATATTGAACTTTCATGCATGGTTCTTAAATAGTATGTTCCCCATGACGAGTTTATATTTTTTACAAAATTCTATAAACCGGCTTCCTCACTCATATCTTTCTCCTAGACCAAAATTCCCTACTACATTAACCACTTTTTCTTCTCTAGCTGCCACATTCCCAGTCACCAATGATTAGTAGATTTTCCTCCAATTTCATATTTTAGATTAATTCTTCAATTTAATTGTATATTTTCCCTGTTTCTTCATCTTCCTGTGACATTGCCATATACACTTGTACTAACGTGATTGGAGCAGGTATAGTTTCTTCCCTCATCATAATAATTCTGTCACTAAACTCAACCATTTTCCTATTCTCTTATTCATTACAAATTCTATACCAGTAACTTTTGTATTGATTATTCTGTGTTCCCAGACCAGAAATCCTGTGCATCCTCCCAGTTATTCTCACTAGTCCCAATGATATCTAATTAAAGTCGTTCCATCTCCCTTTTTAAGTTTTCTAACCTACCTGCCCTATTCAGATTTCTATCATTCCACATTCCGACTCATAGAATGTTTCTATCTGTTCTAATGACTCCCCCTGAGCAGACTGCACCTGGATATCAGATTGGGGGACTATTTTACCTCTGGAATATTTTACACAGGAATTAAGAGGATTACAAATCTTTGGGATACCCTTCGGGCTTCCCGTAGCGGCTTCCTGTTGCCTTCTGCATTCCCATGCCATTGATTATTTCTCATTTATCTGCCTTTATGGGCTGTTACAAAGTCCAAGGGCAAGAGGGTGGCCTGAGCCACTTCCCTTCATGAGGAAGCCTTTGGCAAGCAGTGGGTGACTCCTTGTACCAGCAACATTTCAGTCACCAGAGCCTCGTCCGTACAAACAGGGTGCACCATGTCAAGGAGAGATTGACGTTTGGTAGGAAGAGGCTGATTACCCTTACATTCCTATTACAATTTGTAATTACAATATTACTGATCCTGTTGGCATTTAGTATTCATTTTTGTTTGTTTATGATTCAGTCAGATAGTACTGTTTATATCAATTTCTACATAAAGTCGATATTTCCGGAGTTGATTTTACATAATTCTTAATAGCCAGTATGATATAGGCTTCTTTCATATACTTCATTTTAGACTATTGTTTAACAGGATCAGGATAAAAAGTTCTGCTTGGACTGGGGATCATTTGAAATGATGTTCTCAAATACTGTGGATTTTATTTAAGCATATTACTAAACTTTTTTTAAAAAATTCTGTTAGTATGATCAAACTAAAAATAATGTAGATAAAGTACACAGTTTTAATTCAAAATATGTGGATTCTTAAATTGAAATAAAGTCTGCTGTACTTAACATAAATTAATACACGGTCTGGCTTCATGCTACCTACAGAAAAAAAACTTTTTGACTACTGATCTTTAATATTAATGTGATTAGCACATTCAGTGGTTAATAACCCCAAGTGTCAGTTATACCAGGTGTCTATAGTATCTAGCAAGAGACTGACATCACTTTTTCTGAATTCTCATTTTTGCTGTGGTGGTTATTTAGTGGCTAGAAAAGATTGATTCTAAACGTCTGAAAACAGTTAAAACCAGAAAATTATAGTAGATCAATATTCATAATTGATAATTATAGACATAATATGCCACTATCATCATGGCGGCATAAATGAAATGAAACTAACAGTTAGTGTCCATATTGAGAAAACATCATAGATGTTATTATGAGGGGAAACATTTCAGTTTCCACTACGAAGTATAGCTGAAGTTGCTCATATAGTCTAGGCTGCTAAGCTGTTTTCGAGAGTTTGGCCATCTGGCAGGCTAGAAAGGTACAAGGCAGTTGCCATGCCTGGCACTTATGTATATGATGGCGTTGGAAAACTGGATCCCCGAAATATCATGCAGTATCAGCAGATTCACTGGGCATGGTACCCTAGAGCATTGTATTAATACTCTGCACTATAAAAGACTTATTGAAAAGAGTTATACTACAATATAACGTTGACAGTAAACTTATTAATTAATTTTATTTAATCACTCCACAACATGTATCAGTAAAGAAATAGAACTTGGTCTAAATTATTTGCAAACACCTAAAATATAATCTCATTTACTAAAATAATTTAATTGACCCTAATATTTATGCATATTACAGGATATTTACAATGTAAGAGTTGTAACAATACAATGTATAGTGTCATTTGAATATATTATATTCTATAGAAAATTCACTATGCCTCATGTTTTGTTAATTTAATAATCTATAATATATATATAAGTATTTTCATCTATTGCTGTTATAACTCAGTAATTATTCAGGCTATTTTTGCTTTTGCTGCCTAATCATTTACGGATACATTAAGACAATTTATACAATTATAATGCACTATGAAAGTAACCTTCCCTACTGAGATGCTGCTAAAATAAATGAATTTGATTTCTGTGTGCTTGAACAACATATTCAGTAAAGTGATTGAATTTTTTTCTGCACAGGAGGTGCAAATTGAAAATGATTGAATAACTTAACTATTGTGCTGCATAATGGATGTAATATAAACTACAATTAATGATTTTAAACCTAACATAGTGATCCTAGTTTGTATATAGAGCTTATGTCATTTGAACATCCAATCTTATATATACAAGAGGGTGTTAGTATATCCGAGATTAATAGACATTGATTCTGTTTGACCAATTATGATGAGAGTTGACACATGCATTTCTTTTTTATAGAGAAGGTTTATGACCAAAAAAATTCCAAAACCACTCCCCCCTTTTTATAATCCTTAGTTTTTATACAAAACCACTTTTTTATCTGATTTCGTTGGAACCTTGTACACGTCTACTTTAAAATAAACAGAATAACCTAACACCTCTCCCCCTTTACATTTTCTCAGTTTTTATCAATGTTCTTACAAAGCTATAGTCGACACCATTTGACAGATCACCTTGAAAGTTGGCACATATATGTATTTTTTCATGGAGACGTTTTCTGACTAGCAAAAACAACCCAATTTCCCCTTTTATACCCCTTAATTCGTATGTAAACCAATATTTTTTTCTGATTTCGATGGAACTTTGCATACATTAAAACAAAGGGAAATTATACTTGACCTCATTAGTTTTTACAAAAACCAAATCTCTCCATTTCCATCCCTTAATTAGTGTCAATATTCTTTATACAAAGCTACAGTTTCTATGCAATTTTGAAGGAATTTTTCACCCATATACAATAAAACAAGCCAAAAAATACTGTATATATTAGGTTTACAAAAGCCCAACCACTTTCCCCCTTTACCCTGCCCCTTTTAATTTCCAGTGTTCTTTATAGAAACCCACAGTTTTAAAATCCCACCAAATAATTCAGCTCTTTTAAGTTATATCTATCTATATATATATATACTCTGCAATTCACATAACTGTGGGTGGCAGAGGGTGCTCAGCACCAAAGCTAATCTCTTTGCTGTGCATTCCAATCCCTAATGGTACGAGGGAAAAAGGAATTCATATAAGAATCAGTCCAGCACCTTATTTCTCTAATTTTATCTTTCCTGTCTTTCCGACTCAAATAGGTTGGTGGAAGAGGTATTTCACTACACTCAAAAGTGAAAGTGGGAGTACGCATGTTTTCCAATAAGTTTAAACGAAACATGTGTCATCTATCTACCAGAGACTCCCAACCTAAGCTACTAATCAGTTCTGTGACGCTTTCATAAGGACTGTAGCAAGCGGTCACGAATCGAGCGGCTCTTCTCTGTACTTTCTCTATACTTTCGATCAATCCCTTACCAAACGGGTCCCAAATAGGCACAACAATAATCCAAATGTGGACGCACAAGTGATTTGTACGCTATCTCCTTTGTTTGTTCATTACAATTTTTCAAGATTCGACCTATGAATTCGCAGCCTAGAATTTGCTCTACCTACTAACGAATTAATGTGTATCTCCCATTTCATGTTCCTTTGTACTGTTACTCCCAAATATTTCATAGAATCGACCATATCAATAACTGAACTGTTTACCTCGTATTTCTGAACAATTGAATTCTTTTTGTTAGTTATGCTCATTGTCTTGCACTTTTTACACTTTAGAGTAAGTTGCCACTCAGCGCACCAAGCCAAAATAACATCCAGATCGCGCTGAATTTCTAAGCAATCGGCCAAATTTCTTACTTCCCTATAAATAACCGCATCATCAGCAAACAATCTAAAAAGGCTTTTCACTTTGTCTCCGAGATCGTTTATAAAAATTAAGAAAAGAAGTGGTCCTATTACACTTCCTTGAGGTACACCCGATGTAATATCTAGATTAGAAGAACTTTCTCCTTCAACGACAACATACTGCGACCGACCAGTTAGAAAATCCTTTATCCATTCACAAAGCGATCCGATATACCGTACGCTCGAAGCTTCGCTAATAGGCGGTTGTGTGGCACAGAGTCAAAGGCTTTCTGGAAATCTAAAAAAATTGCATCTACTTGTGAACCTGCATCGATAACTTTCATTACGTCGTGTGTAAATAGGGCCAGCTGTGTTTCACATGATCTTCTCTTCCGAAATCCGTGTTGATTTTTTGTAAGCATATTATTATCATATAGAAAATTCATAATGTTCGAGCATATAATATGCTCCATAACTCTACTACAAACAGATGTTATAGATATGGGACAATAGTTCCCAGGATCACTTCGATCACCTTTTTTGAAAATTGGAGTTACTTGCGCGATTTTCCAGTCTGAAGGTACTTTTCGCTCTTCTAATGATTTACTGAATATATCAGACAGAAATGGCCCGATTTCCGCCGCATACTCTGAAAATACTCTTACTGGAATTCCATCCGGACCCGGTGCTTTCCCCCACTTCAGGAGCTCTAATTGTTTAACGATACCTGCAGTATCTATTCAGTAATGATTCCATCACCGACTCGCCACGGCGTGGGAAAACAGGGAATACTATCCTTATGTTCATTTGTAAATGTATTTTTGAATTCAGTTTTTAGTACGTTAGCTTTATCGCGGCTTTCATTAACCTCGGAACCTTCACGAATTAGTGCTGGAATATTGCTGTTGGTACAATTAACTTTTCGTACATACGACCAAAATTTCTTTGGTTTTCTGTTAGAGAGGGAGTTGTAGTGAAAATCGTTAAAGGCATCGCACATTACTTTCTTAATATGTCCTCTTAAATCATCTAAGGTTTCTAAATCGCTGCGACACCCCTCCCTTCTTGAGGTGCGTGTATTTTCCTTTGTTTTTTGAGTTATGTTTTGACTTCGCATGTGTACCACGGTGGATCTTTCACCCCCTTTATTGTCTGCTTTGGTATATGTATTTCCATTCCTTCCCTGACTATATGTTATAAAACGATGCCACATCTCTTCAACTGGTGTCCTTTGTTGATTTGAAGTTATGGTAATTATTCCTCAGGTAGGTTCTAAAACACTCCTTTGAGGCATTACTGAATCTGTATACAATCCGCCCTTTTTTCCTTTTTGCTTGGTCATTAAT
>JARYHS010006851.1:852615-884228 GCA_031002005.1 Vandiemenella viatica
AATCCAGGGAGGAGCAAGGAGTTTTTAGGAGTTACATTTGATCATATGAATAATATCCGTACGTTCCATGGTTCGTATTCCACATTAAACTGTAGTTCCCAGAGAAAGGGAACTGGCCATCCTGCCTCTGACACAATGGGTTGGTACGCCTCCTTCAGGAGGAATTCAGCCAACCTTCAGGTTGTGGACTAAGTTAGTTTTATTTTAATTTAAAACGAAGGTAAAAATACTTTCTATATTTGGTTTGCAAAATGGTAATCCCTCTCCTTCTTTAAGCAAGCCCTCAGTATTTTGCCAATGTTGTTCATAATAACCTTTAGTTTTTATCATGGTGTGATAGTACTTAGCTTGTCATAAAACATAGCTGTCTGGTAGCTTATTGGCTAAGGCTCTTATACTCAAAGGTTTCTCTGTCCGGTCATATGTTCGAATTGTGATGGAAGCAAGAATTTTTAAGACTTGTATATAATCAATCGCTTAGTATGCTCCCTTAGGTTGTGGACTAAGTTAGGTTTTTTTCACTTTAAAACAAAGAAAAAATACTGTCTACTTTTGGTTTGCAAAATTAAACCCTTATGGTTTATGTTCCCTTAATTTTTGCAAATATTCTTTATACAAACCCACTCTTTGTATCCAATTGTGATTAGGACTTTGCATATGTTTACTTTAAAACAATGAGAAAAATATTTCCTACGTTTAGTTTACAATTACCCACCACTCTGCCTAAGAAAAATTTACACTTCGAATTATTCAGTCTTTTTGAAAATATCTCGAAACTAGTAGGAAAAGTAACCAGAGTGGATAGGGATATGCATGATATTCTGAGATCCAATAAAATTTCCTATTAAATGGCATTGGACTGATTCCAACTGGACAGTTACTGACCAAGAAATTGAAACTTGAAATTTAAAAATGTACAGTTTTTAACCAATCCTAAATGACCTTCATATACAGATGTTTTAAAATGAATGAAAAATGATGTTTACATTTAGTTTACAGAACTGCACTCACTCTTCCCCTTCTACCCACATAATACTAGTTTACACAAACAACTTTCTTGTCCTTTTTTTATTGGTATGGAAATTTGCCATTGTGGATACGGATGGAGGATTTTTTTTTTCAATCCAATCAAAAGTCATAAAACATTAGAACTCTCATATCCAGTAGGCGTGAAATATGGTAGACAGTATTTTTCTCTTTGGTTTAAAGTAAAGAAGAAAAAGTAAATTAGTCCACATCTTGAAGGTTGGTTAGATCCATTGAAGGTGGCATACTAAGGAACTGATCATATACAACTGTTAAAAATTCCTGCTACCGCCAGAATTTGAACCTTGGAGCAGACCAGAAAATGTTTGAAATGAAGAGATAAACCTCTGAGGTATCAAATTTCACATTACAGTAGGCTCGCCCCCTTCAGTAATTATCTATTTTAATTATTATATTTATTCTATGCCGAGTATCGAATGCTATGTGCATCGGTGATTTGCGAGACTGTCAATCGATTAGTAGAGCAGGGAGTGTGGAGTCGTGCAGAGAACGTCGTGTTGGTATCATGCCTCTGGGTCTTGTTGTATCTCGGTGTAAGTCGTGGCCGAAAATAATTAACAAATGATTGGTATTGAAGTGTATAGGTCCCCGCGAGTTACTTATTACGGGCTACCGCGTCCGGAAAACGTTTCACTGACAGAAGGATACTACGAGATTATGTGGTGGAGTGTTGGTGAACTGTGTTGGTATGAACAGCTACGTGAAAGTGATTGAATGTATTGCTTAAGAACGTGCATCTTCGGATTATTTGCCACTACTAGTAATTTACTTGTGTGTGTGTTTATTATTATTTTTTCCATTGGTGGCTGGGTGTATTTGTGCAGCACAAAACTCTGAATAAATCTTTGGCTTGTGTTCTGCATACACGTGAATTTATTTGAAGAAACCTTTTGTTATATACGTATTGATCTGAAACCTAGCCAGCCAATGGTGGCGGTCGAGATTAATTAATTAATGAAGTCTGATGGACCTTACCTTAGGTGGTGGAAATAAACTTTAAAAGGGGACTAATTTGTGAGTCGGAAGGAACTGTTATCAACCTGGTACTATTCAATAATGTGTTCCCCGACACACACCGCTCTGTTTTTAAACATAGGTTTGCTAAGTACTATAAAAACTGGATAAAAACTACGGGTCTCTTTGCAGAAAACGAAAACCAAAAATGTTGTATGTCCCGAAGCACTAAAGTCATATTGTATAATTTATTTTGAACATGTAAGTGTGCGTGTTTTATAGATACGTACCCATATAACAAAGAAAAAAAGGCATTGCAATTGCATGCTGGCCAAAGCTAGTTTAAGAAAATTATCAATGCATAAAGTAGACAGTAATAGCACTACACATAAATGTCTGATATACCACAGGAGATTGCTAATTTTACAGTAACATTAGGAATATTACTGCTCACAACACAGAAATAAAATGATCTGTGTTCAAGTCCAAGACTAGTGAGCTAACATGAGCCTAAATTTTTAAGGGTTTGGAGCTGCAGGATAAACGAATTTATGCTGATGGCTGTGATGATATTGATGTTTTTAAAGTTGGCATTATGTGTTTTCTTTGTCCAGGTCTCCAATGGACGAGACAGCAGAACTTCTGTTGAGCACTTTGTCGAAGGAGGAAGTGCTTTCCAGGCCACTTTTGCGGTTTCCTCAGTTCCTTGAGACTCTCCTCGAGGCTGGTGCCGTCAGCTGCAGTGAGCTGGAGGTTATGAAGCGCCAGCTGGACTCTCCAGAGGCAGCTCCACTTCTCATGCATGCGCTGTGTCGGGCGGGACACCTGCACCTGCTGCGGATGGCACTGCAGCACCGCCCGGGACTCGCTACGCTGGCTGTCGATGATGCTTCGTCGACGCCCCTGCACGGCCTCTAGGCACGGCCAGCCCGCGGCCGTGCGGATGCTGCTGGACGCGGGGGCAGACCTGGAGGAGGCGAGAGTGAGTGACGGGTGGACTGCGCTGCACGAGGCGGCGGCGTGTTGAAGCATCGGCGGGGCTGATGTGGCGAGAGAGCTCTTGAGGTCCGGGGCCCAGGCGGACCGCAAGGACAAGGCCGGCAGGACGCCGCTACAGCTGGCGGCGGGGGTCATGTCAGTCACACAACTACTGCTATCGGCAGGTGCAGACACCACTACAGGAGGAGAAAACTCACTGCTAGAGGCAGAGAGAAGCAGTGATGTGTGTACTGTGCAGCCTGAGACAGTGGCATGTGGAGGCAGTGGGGCGGCTGATGTAGGCCACACAGGTGTTGCACAGCTACTGGACTCGGCCGTGGCAGACACCACTACGGGAGAAAGGGACTCGTCTGCGAGACAATGGCAGGAGGTGGTGAGAGACAGTGACTCGAGTACTGCACGACACGAGGCAGCGGCACGTGGAGGCAGTGGTGGGGCCGACGTGGCCAGAGAGCTGTGCTAATTGTGCTCAGGTGTTTTTTTCTTGGAGTTCTCTGACAAAACATGTATTTGAACATATCACAGCTGTTTCCTGCCCATCGTATGTCTGTGTGCATTGCCAACAAATATTTAAAAATTTGACTGGACTTCATCTGCATCAGGACTCCACACATCCTCCTTCCTCATTTTTGCAAACAAGGTAAGATCAAGCCATACTATTTTAGTTTCTAAATAATGCTTGTACTTTACAGTTATAGGTTTTAATTTACATCTTCTTTGCTTGATATCATATTAGAACAAAACTATGTTTCATTATTGAGGAAATGGCTGGAGGCTATGATACATATAAATACACTCAACCTGCAAAACCTCCCATTTAATATACCAGTTAACATGCAATCACTGCCTCGTTTCATATATAGGTTTGACCCCAAATCCACTTTCCATAAGAATAAATGGCCACTGACAGACAGCGTTCACACGGAACCACAAGCATCCAGTTGCTGCCCATGCCATCACCCATGACTCGAAAAATTTCAACTCCTGTTTCACGGTGCATGCTGTTAGAGTTGTCCCAAACATTAGCAGCATCTTCTTTCCCCATATTTTAGACCTGACTTCTTCAAAATTTCTATCCTGTCAGTTTTTTTCTAAATCAACAATTACCATAAAAGTATCTTTATTTTTCTTGATTTGCACTTCAAGTATTAATCTTAAGGCCAGAATCACTTCTCTTGTACCACAGTTTTTTCCTATACTCCTATCTTCACCTACTATCTCTTCTACTACCTTTTTTTTATATCTTATTCTTATATCTAATTTTAAAGCCTGGAATGCCATACTTATAGTGCAGTAGTTGTAAAATTTAGCAGCTTGTGCTACCTTCAGAAGTGTAAAGATAGTACTTTTATTAAAATCAATTTGAATCACTTCTGTTTCATAATTTTTTGATATAAGTTTCAGTAATCTTTATCTTCCTTCTTCTCCTAGGAGTTTCAGAAGATCTGTAGGAATCTCATCAATCCCAACTGCCTTATTTGTTTTCACATCATTGAAAGCTTGATCAAACTGTGTCATATAAAACAGGATATCCTAAATCATCAAAATTGACATCACATTTTTCCCAGTGCACTGTTTTCAAATCAGCACCATCATACTGTTTCTCTCTATATATCTTCCTTTGGTTTATTCTACCTTCTGTGCTAAAAATGTTTCCCATCTGTAGATTTAATTTGTATACCTCTTTTCTTTATTTCTCCAAACTTCTGTTTATCTTCCTATATGCTGCATCTATTTTTCCTATGGCCATTTCCGTTTCTACTTTTTCACTTTTTTTCTTTCAGGCTTTTTCTTTTGCTTTTTTGCATTTACTGTTTATTTGAATTCTAAATTGTCTGTATTGTTTTCTCCCTGCTTCATCCTGGGTATTTTTGTTCCTTGTTCTCTGATCCATCAACTCCAAAGTTTCTTCTGTGGTCCAAGGTTTCCAGGTAGCTTGTTCCCTAAAGCCTAATGTTTCTTTACGACTTTTGATTATTTATCTCCTCAACCCAGTCCATTCATCATCAGTTGAACTCCATTGGAGTTATTTTTTAGTCCCACATCTACCATCTTCAAATCAGGATCAAATTTTTCCTTCCTGTTAGATTGTTTAGTCAATTTACATCCAGTCTGTTGTGTTAGTATTCCTTCTTTATTCTCTTGAACTTCAACCTATCAGATTCTGGTTAGTCTGCATTTCCTCCTGTATAGTTGAAGTTGCTCATATAGTCTAGGCTGCTAAGCTGTTTTCGAGAGTTTTATCCATCTGGCAGGCTAGAAAGGTACAAGGCAGTTGCCATGTCTGGCACTTATGTATATGATGGCGTTGGAAAACTGGATCCCTAAAATATCATGCAGTATCAGCAGGTTCACTGGGCATGGTACCCTAGAGCATTCTATTAATGCTCTGCACTATAAAAGACTTGTTGAAAAGAGTTATATTACAATATAACACTGATAGTAAACTTATTAATTAATTTTATTTAATTACTCCACAACACGTATCAGTAAGGAAAAAGAACTTGGTATAAATTATGTGCAAACACTTTAAATATAATCTCATTTACTAAAATAATTTCATTGACCCTAATATTTATGTGTATTACAGGCTATTTACAATGTAAGAGTTGTAACAACACAATGTATAGTGTCATTTGAATATATTATATTCTATAGAAAATTCACTATGCCTCATGTTTTGTTAATTAAGTAATCTATATATATATATATATATAAGTATTTTCATCTATAGCTGTTATAACTCAGTAATTATTCAGGCTATTTTTGCTTTTGCTGCCTAATCATTTACAGATACATTAAGACAATTTATGCAATTATAATGCACTATGAAAATAACCTTGCCTACTGAGATGCTGCTAAAATAAATGAATTTGATCTCTGTGTGCTTGATCAACATATTCAGTAAAGTGATTGAATTTTTTTCTGCACAGAGGTGCAAATTGAAAATTATTGAATAACTTAACTATTGTGCTGCATAATGGATGTAATATAAACTACAATTAATGATATTAATCCTAACATAGTGATCCTAGTTTGTATATAGAGCTTATGTCATTTGAAAATCAAATCTTATATATACAAGAGGGTGTTAGTATATCCGAGATTAATAGATATTGATTCTGTTTGACCAATCATGATGAAAGATTGACACATGCATTTCTTTTTTATAGAGAAGGTTTATGACCAAAAAAATTCCAAAACCACTCCCCCTTTTTATAATCCTTAGTTTTTATACAAATCCACTTTTTTATCTGATTTCGTTGGAACCTTGTACACATATACTTTAAAATAAACAGAAAAACCTAACACCTCTCCCCCTTTACATTTTCTCAGTTTTTATCAATGTTCTTACAAAGCTATAGTCGACACCATTTGACAGATCACCATGAAAGTTGGCACATATATGTATTTTTTCATGGAGAAGTTTTCTGACTAGCAAAAACTACCGCATTTCCACTTTTATACCCCTTAATTCGTATGTAAACCAATATTTTTTTAATGATTTCGATGGAACTTTGCATACATTAAAACAAAGGGAAAAATACTTGACCTTATTAGTTTTTACAAAAACCAAATCTCCCCATTT
This sequence comes from Vandiemenella viatica, assembly GCA_031002005.1. NCBI lineage: Eukaryota > Metazoa > Arthropoda > Insecta > Orthoptera > Morabidae > Vandiemenella > Vandiemenella viatica. The sequence goes on from JARYHS010006851.1 coordinate 859,205, forward strand.
CCATCCCTTAATTAGTGTCAATATTCATTATACAAAGCTACAGTTTCTATGCAAGTTTTGAAGGAATTTTTCACCCATATACAATAAAACAAGCCAAAAAATACTGTATATATTAGGTTTACAAAAGCCCAACCACTTTCCCCCTTTACCCTGACCCTTTTAATTTCCAGTGTTCTTTATAGAAACCCACAGTTTTAAATCCCACCAAATAAATCAGCTCTTTTAAGTTATATCTATCTATATATATATACTCTGCAATTCACAAAACTGTGGGTGGCAGAGGGTGCTCAGCACCAAAGCTAATCTCTTTGCTGTGCATTCCAATCCCTAATGGTACGAGGGAAAAAGGAATTCATATAAGAATCAGTCCGGCACCTTATTTCTCTAATTTTATCTTTCCTGTCCTTCCGACTCAAATAGCTTGGTGGAAGAGGTATGTAGTGATCTAGGCGATCACTTGCCCAAATACTTCAAATTAATTTCTCAAGTCGGTATCCAGGGCGGGCGAGCATGAAAAAGTTAAGCAATAGAGCTATAACCTGGGAAGTAGCACGCATATCAGCAGGCTGTAAGTCGCCAGTTGCCAAGCGTCTGTCATTACTGCAAGCTGTTAAAGTTACTTCATACAGCAGGTTAGCGAGGAGTATTGCCCTCTCCACACAGTGATGATAGGAAGGGGGAATAACTATTTAAACCCTGGGAGCAGGGGCCTGTCTGTCTGTCTGTCTACGCAAGTCTTTCAACGAACCACATCGACGCCGAGGGCGTCGTCGCCGGCGCCGCCGGGGCGGCGGTTGCAGACAAGAAGATGATGGCTGTCGTCTGATACTAAGGTGGGCTCTGCTGCGATAGCTGGGTGTGGACAGTAAAGAATCATTTGGTCATAGTTATGTGGGCATAATCTTGTAGAGGTCTTATCAATAATCCAGTTAGTTTGGGCTGCGAGGCGCCCATAATTTACATGCTCGCCCTTGTCCTTGGCCATAGCTATAATGTTTTGTTTCAAAGCCAATGCAACATTGTAAATATTCACCTATGTCACCAGTCATTGCTCATGTGAATAAATATGTAAATAGGTAAATGCCGTTTACCGTAATTTATCCTAGCTTCCTCAGCCATTCCACTATTAATATTTGAATGTACTGAGCCATAAAACCTGTCAGGTGTTGCAGTAGGAACCTATGACGAATATTCATATCAGAACTATGGTCGATCTCCTATGGTCGACCCTTATCCACGGCTCCAGGGGAAGTTCACCCTGTCGGCTCTTATCAATCAGCTGGCGGGGTCACTACAAGAAGGGGTTAAAATTGTGGCTGTCAGGTTGTGGGGTGCACTTGCACAGGGGTGCAAGTGGTTCGCAAGATCACTGAATATTTCGTCCTATGTAGGTCCATGACGTCAGCTCAGGGTTTCTGTCCTTTGGCCAGCCCTGCGTCCAACAGACGACACGGCTTGGGTATAGTTATGGTTATATTAAACGGCAATAGTTAATCCACATCCACTATCCAGTATCCCACAGAAGACGTCGTAGGAGGAGGAGATGGTTCGATTACGGAAGCGGCCTAGCGGAGTTGGAGGTAGCCATCACGCAGCAGTCAGCAAGCAGGTCGACGACACGAGCCTTCGTCGCAACAGCAGGAAAACGCCGAGCGAGCAGTTTGGGTCAGCAATCTTAAGCAGGCCACAAGACGCAAGTAAGTTCGCAAGCAGTAGGCGAAAAAAATAACGCAAGCTCCAAGTATCAATGCCTCAAGGAAGCCCTATTGTTTAAATCAATAAAGTGTTAATGCCCTCAGAATTTAAAACGCAAAGAAAAGTGCAGCAGTATTAAATTTTAAAAGATGTGTAATGCTACTAGTTAAAGCGTAATTTCATGAAATTAGTTATGTACAGAAATTGTATTTGATTTGAAGAGCCTACATTCAACTGCCAGAATTATAAGTTATAAATATACGATTATGAGATATCGAGTAAAAGCAAATCGGGAAAATGCTATATCATAAAGGTAATTTCATTTAATTAAATTCCGAAGTGAGAGTGTGTAGTGTTTGTAACTGTCTGAGGAGCAGAAATAAATGTGAAAGGAAGTTCCGTCAAAATTGTTGCAATTAGGAAATGGAATGTTAAATTGTTCAAAGATTTGCAATTAAGAACGCACATATTATGAAATCTCCAGTAAATAGATGTGGCATAGCCTTGCCAGTAACAAGTAATTATTTTAGAAGTTTTGAAAGAGAAAATGTATTTATTCTGCAATCTTGAAATTATAACCTAAGGAGAAGTGATGTTAAATACAATTTAATTTTTCATGGTGTCACGCTAATATAACTTACAAGTACAATTAACGCTCGAACTAATGTGATATGTTAAAACGGAGTAATTATATTATTTGATTATTGAATCCATTTTAGCAGTTGAGTAAAGGGGTATACGAAATTATCAGTAATTATATGCAGTTGAAGAGTACCTATTAATTAAGATTATAATAGTCAAAGAAGAACCGCTAGGAAAAGGAAGCTTTATAAAATAATGTTTCAAGTTCATGTTAATGATTAAAAGAAAGTGTACAAAGAAGTTTATGTAATCGGGAGTTAGAATGATGATTTCATAAATAGGAGGACCATTGCAAATTAAAAAAATGTTAACAGTTACGCGTGATTTTGGCTACTTGACTTTGTAAGGTGTAATAACATAAGAGTTTCTTTAATAACAAAAATAAACAGCACTTCAGGGGGAGTAAAATTCAGAATGGGTATAGTTAAAATTCGAGTGAAAATCAGCATGTTAATTAATCTTAAGAAGTGAATGCATGTTCGTAAGCTAAATGAGATTTTATTAGTTGGTTAAGTAAACACATTCAATTGTAATGCAACACAAATGAACGTGTCAATTGAGAAAGTTAATCTTAGAGCATTTAAAATCAAGAAATTCACAAGAGACGAAAGTACAGAAACTTAAAGAATGAGGAATTAAGAAATTGCATATTCCAGTAACGTGAAGTATAACATGGTTGGTAACTAAAATATTGGTGTAAGTGTGTTCAACTGTTGTAAAGATTATCGTACGTGAGTTACATGGCTAATTGGACATGATTAAGTTTAGACTTGAATATATAAGAATCAAATCACTTAAAATAACCTGTTATAAAGGAAACTTCAATACAAGGGTATAGTGTACTAAGAGATCAAGAAATGCGAGGGCAGCGCATTCATATTAAAAGAGATTATCAATAAATTAAAGGGGGCTTAACACAGATGTATGGAAGTAATGGGCAGTAAAATAAATTAAATTAAGTTATAGAGAGGGGCAGTAACACGAGGTACAAATGTAATCGTAATACATCACCGAAAGAGCTAGGGCCGATGATCAATTATATGAGAAGTTCTGGAGGTAACGTTCCTAGGATGTGGAACGAGTAAATGGCTAGGTGTTAAAACGATGTAGCTAGAAGATTAAAAGGAGGGATCTAAAAAATGGTCTCTACAATACATGGAAGACGAGTAAATACCTTCCGAAAATTAGCGGGATGCTTGCGGTGTTAAAAATAAACCGGGAGGGTTTAAATAAAGTTGTCCAGGATGGGCGAAAATTGGCGATAACGGAAGGGTTAAATGATGTCGCCGGGGAGGCGAGTTTTGAAGAGGAGTGAAAACTGGCGAGAGTTGAAGGGGTTAAATGATGTCGCCGGGGGAGGCGAGATTTGAGGAGAATTGGGTGAAAATAAGTAAAATCTGGTGCAACACACTTGAATCCACTTTAACGTGGGAAGTGTAGGTCCAGGGTGCCTGTGAGGAAATAGGAAAAGGTAAGTGGTGACTAGGTGTTGCCAATGTTAGAAAGGAGTCAGTGGACTTGGTGTCCCTATGCTGACGAAGGAATGTTATTAAAGATGAAAGGTAGGTTGAGTGAAGCAGTATTATAGAGAGAGTAGTTATATAAGAAATAATTGGTAGAATTATTTGGAGGGTAATGGGAGATTAAGGAGAGATGACGAAAGGGTCGTCATTGGAATTATGGAGGAGAATTCAGGGGGGAAAAAAAATAGTAACAGAGTGGACGTTACTAGTTAACTGGCGCAAGACGATTGGGGGTCGTCATAAGTAAATGGAGGGTAAAGTAAAGGTATTGCAGAAGGATGCAGTATCGGGTGAGGGAAGTGAGGTAGGAGAAAACCTCTAGGCGAATGGTGTTAAGGAGATTATGGGGGTTGGTAGTAGAAAACCTCTAGGCGAAGGGTGTTAAGGAGATTATGGGGAGGTAGGTGCGAAGTCTACCATAAGAGGAGTGTTGGGGAGGTAGGGAACTCCTAATGTTAATCCGTACTAGGTGAGGTACGAAGAACCCTGGGTGGTTATAAAATAAAAGTAAGGGGCAAATGACTCCATATTATTCAGCCGTGCACGGGGAAAGTGTCACGAAGAACCAAATATGGTTGAACGAAGACGTGAACCGGGTATGGTTACGCACATAGGTCGAGGGGAGTTTAGGTGGGAAATACCGAAGTGTGGAGAGTTCGGGCTGACGTTCAGCGGGTGTTGCTGTCATCAGCTAAACAGTAAGTGTGTCGCTGGCGAAGCATGACGTCAGAAGTTGAGTGGGTAGTACGGCGCATAAAACTATATGTATTTGGAATATAAAGCTAAATTACATAATAAGTCATAGGGGAAGAAAAAATTGTAAGCATTAATGGGGTGAATCAGATAAAATATCCCTTATAATTATTGGTTGCTAAGGAGAAGAGGAGTTGGAAAGAATATAAATGTATATAATTATCATTCAGCATAACTGCCCATTTACATAGAAGAAACAGCAGAGATGTTATTAAAGGGAATTTAATTTATGGGAATTATTTAAAGTAGAGAGTAGATAAAAAGGCGTAACTTTTATGAATTAAAGTAAAATAAAGGAGTAAAATGAAAAGTATTTTCTATAGTAGACACCAGATGTACATTCTACGCATGTGTAAGTCTGTACAGCAAATGGCGAGAATAAGTAAGTCTTTAACTATTTATTTGGGTATCATTGAAGTAATGTGAGTCCTGCAGAATAAATTAAGAGTTGTGTTAAAAGAGATGAAATCATGTTATGTGTATAATTGTTGTACTCAATGTAATAAAATGTTTGGGGAGAATGTGATCTTAGTTCCTCGATGGGATATTGGGGAAGGTTAAATAAACCATTAAGTTTAAATAAGAGAAGTTAAATTGAGTTAATGAACTAACCAGTCATGATGCATTTTCGTAATAGCAGTCACTGGCATCAAGGAAATAAGATCATATTAAACTATTTTGGCGTGATTACATGGTCTCGAGTCATATGGTAGAAATGTAATATTAAAGCATGAATATGCTTTTCAATCATAAGTGAGTAGTGAAAAATCAAATGAATATTCATCATTGTTATAAGAATAAACGAAGCAAAGTCATAATCAAGTAAAGGTGAGAGATCATAACATTGCGTACAGTATCGTCATAATTACTGTGCAAACTGAGGTTCTGACAAAATAATGATTCAACAATAATTACTCAGAATTAGTTGGAAAAAACCATTGTGGAAATAAAATAACTCATGTAAGACATTATGGAGTGGTGTGACTAAATGGTCATTAATAATTGTGAATTGAAAAGCGCACGATCAACTCTGTTATAATAAGGTTGTACTAAATGATAATAGAAACGGAAATGTAAATTTATTCTGTAGAAAATATGTTGAAGATTGTATATGGAAGTGTAAAGAATCATTGTATGCATAGAATTAAGAGGATGTTCCACTAATGCAAAATTTTACGAGTGTTCTAGTAACCTGTAACTTGGCTGAAGTGGTGAATGAAATCAAGTGAGACGCTGAGCTGTCCTTAACGTAGCAAGCTGACGTGACGTCGCGAATCATGTCAACTGCTGCCGTCAGCCATGTGTAGCCTCAGCTCCAGGGACGCCTGTATCCGCTGAGCCACGCCAAACAGGAGTCGGCAAGGTCAACATCGCCACCACAAATCAATCCAGTCGAAATCAAAACAAAATAAAACAGATAAACCATTTTAATTGTATTTAACAACACACCAACACATCAGTAACACGAAGAAAAAGAAATTGTAATTAGTTTTAAGGAAAACCTGTATTTAGTTTTAAGTAATTTTGCAAACTGCGTTTACAAAACACGTCCTCCGTAGACTCCGGACGTGGCGAAGGGGGGGACATGTAGTGATCTAGGCGATCACTTGCCCAAATACTTCAAATTAATTTCTCAAGTCGGTATCCAGGGCGGGCGAGCATGAAAAAGTTAAGCAATAGAGCTATGACCTGGGAAGTAGCACGCATATCAGCAGGCTGTAAGTCGCCAGTTGCCAAGCGTCTGTCATTACTGCAAGCTGTTAAAGTTACTTCATACAGCAGGTTAGCGAGGAGTATTGCCCTCTCCACACAGTGATGATAGGAAGGGGGAATAACTATTTAAACCCTGGGAGCAGGGGCCTGTCTGTCTGTCTGTCTACGCAAGTCTTTCAACGAACCACATCGACGCCGAGGGCGTCGTCGCCGGCGCCGCCGGGGCGGCGGTTGCAGACAAGAAGATGATGGCTGTCGTCTGATACTAAGGTGGGCTCTGCTGCGATAGCTGGGTGTGGACAGTAAAGAATCATTTGGTCATAGTTATGTGGGCATAATCTTGTAGAGGTCTTATCAATAATTCAGTTAGTTTGGGCTGCGAGGCGCCCATAATTTACATGCTCGCCCTTGTCCTTGGCCATAGCTATAATGTTTTGTTTCAAAGCCAATGCAACATTGTAAATATTCACCTATGTCACCAGTCATTGCTCATGTGAATAAATATGTAAATAGGTAAATGCCGTTTACCGTAATTTATCCTAGCTTCCTCAGCCATTCCACTATTAATATTTGAATGTACTGAGCCATAAAACCTGTCAGGTGTTGCAGTAGGAACCTATGACGAATATTCATATCAGAACTATGGTCGATCTCCTATGGTCGACCCTTATCCACGGCTCCAGGGGAAGTTCACCCTGTCGGCTCTTATCAATCAGCTGGCGGGGTCACTACAGGTATTTTACTACACTCAAAAGTGAAAGTGGGAGTACGCATGTTTTCCAATAAGTTTAAACGAAACGTGTGTTGTCTATCTACCAGAGACTCCCAACCTAATCTACTAATCAGTTCTGTGACGCTTTCATAAGGACTGTAGCAAGCGGTCACGAATCGAGCGGCTCTTCTCTGTACTTTCTCTATACTTTCGATCAATCCCTTACGAAACGGGTCCCAAATGGCACAACAATAATCCAAATGTGGACGCACAAGAGATTTGTACGCTATCTCCTTTGTTTGTTCATTACAATTTTTCAAGATTCGACCTATGAATCACAGCCTAGAATTTGCTCTACCTACTAACGAATTAATGTGTATCTCCCATTTCATGTTCCTTTGTATTGTTACTCCCAAATATTTCATAGAATCGACCATATCAATAACTGAACTGTTTACCTCGTATTTCTGAACAATTGAATTCTTTTTGTTAGTTATGCTCATTGTCTTGCACTTTTTACAATTTAGAGTAAGTTGCCACTCAGCGCACCAAGACAAAATAACATCCAGATCGCGCTGAATTTCTAAACAATCGGCCAAATTTCTTACTTCCCTATAAATAACTGCATCATCAGCAAACAATTTAAAAAGGCTTTTCACTTTGTCTCTGAGATCGTTTATAAAAATTAAGAAAAGAAGTTGTCCTATTACACTTCCTTGAGGTACATCCGATGTAACATCTAGATTAGAAGAACTTTCTCCTTCAACGACAACATACTGCGACCGACCAGTTAGAAAATCCTTTATCCATTCACAAAGCTGATCCGATATACCGTACGCTCGAAGCTTCGCTAATAGGCGGTTGTGTGGCACAGAGTCAAAGGCTTTCTGGAAATCTAAAAAAATTGTATCTACTTGTGAACCTGCATCGATAACTTTCATTACGTCGTGTGTAAATAGGGCCAGCTGTGTTTCACATGATCTTCTCTTCCGAAATCCGTGTTGATTTTTTGTAAGCAAATTATTATCATCTAGAAAATTCATAATGTTCGAGCATATAATATGCTCCATAACTCTACTACAAACAGATGTTATAGATATGGGACAGTAGTTCCCAGGATCACTTCGATCACCTTTTTTGAAAATCGGAGTTACTTGCGCGATTTTCCAGTCTGAAGGTACTTTTCGCTTTTCTAATGATTTACTGAATATATCAGACAGAAATGGCCCGATTTCTGCCACATACTCTGAAAATTCTCTTACTGGAATTCCATCCGGGCCCGGTGCTTTCCCCCACTTCTGGAGCTCTAATTGTTTAACAATACCTGCAGTATCTATTCGTAATGATTCCATCACCGACTCGCCATTTCATTTGTAAATGTATTTTTGAATACAGTTTTTAGTACGTTAGCTTTATCGCGGCTTTCATTAACCTCGGAACCTTCACGAATTAATCCTGGAATATTGCTGTTGGTACAATTAACTTTTCGTACATACGACCAAAGTTTCTTTGGGTTTTCTGTTAGAGAGAGAGTTGGAGTGAAAATCGTTAAAGGCATCGCACATTACTTTCTTAATATGTCCTCATAAATCATCTAAGGTTTCTAAATCGCTGCGACACCCCTCCCTTCTTGAGCGTGCGTGTATTTTCCTTTGTTTTTTGAGTTATGTTTTGACTTCGCATGTGTACCACGGTGGATCATTCACCCCATTTATTGTCTGCTTTGGTATATGTATTTCCATTCCTTCCCTGACTATATGTATAAAACGATGCCACATCTCTTCAACGGTGTCCTTTGTTGACTTGAAGTTATGGTAATTATTCCTCAGGTAGGTTCTAAAACACTCCTTTGAGGCATTACTGAATCTGTATACAATCCGCCCTTTTTTCCTTTTTCGCTTGGTCATTATTTTGATAGTCGCAATTACCGCTTTGTGATCGCTTATACTAGTGGTCGTTGAATTAATTCATGGCCTGTTGGTAACCAGCAAAGTCTAAAATGTTTTCGGTACCGTTATGACACCGCGTAGGTTCATTAACTAGCTGCTCGACATGATTATCTGAGACAACAACTCAAGAATTACTTATGAAGCTGCTTTATCCCTGCTACCTGTGATGTGAACGTAATTACGCCAGTCAATATAAGGCAGATTGAAGTCGCCTCCTAGAATCATAGCATGATCCTTAAAACGGCTAGATATACTATTTACATTATTTCTTAACTCCTCGACGATAGCTATGTCGGAATCGGGGAATCGGGTAGGCGCCTATGATGAGTTTTGACCCAGCAACGTTGAGTTTAATCCATATTATTTCACAGATCATATTGAAGTCTATTTCATTACATGGGAGAAATTTACTCACAGCTATAAATACCCCACCTCCATGAGAATGTAATCTGTCTTTACGAAAAACGTTCACGCTACTAATTAGTACTGTCTACAAAATGAAAACACTCAGAGATTACACTATTCAAATACCCACATCACTACAGATAAAATACAACAACAAAATACGCTACTGCACTCGGCGACTGTTCAAACGCTAAGTTATGCCAGAATATTCGTAAATAAATGTATTATATGTACATCATATTTTAGCTTGTACCCTATGCTTAAACATTGTGAAAACCCATGAAAAATCTGTAAATTCTACATGATGCTGGAACAAACAGATATATTTCAGATTTATGTATGTGATATGTATTAATGCATAGATAGTAGATATTTTGACTATTGAACAGCAACTTTAACACATGGTATGGTTGGGTTGAAATGCAGCCTGGAACAAAATATAAACTGACATTCTGTATTGCAGCATCCAATTCACCCCATCCTGAGAATCGTTTGGGTATATCAATGTTTAGTTTTCTTCTGAAAATGGCTGCCAAATTAATAAAACTTAGTACGCATGATTCACATCAGAAATATAAAAAATAGTGTGTGGGTAAATGAGTCCTGATTAGACCAGGCAATGCCAAGTACTCTGCTAGTTGTATGTTTAAAAAGTATTGCTGGTAATATATATTAAATATAGAGCTTTTTTTTATTAGATTACGGGCAGTTCTGTATGGGAAAGAGTTGAAGAGTGTGATAGGAGATATAAAAATTGTGATATAGCATAATTAGTGCATAGTGTTCAGCAAATTTATGGAGTGAGCTGTAAGTAAGAATTTAAATATATTTTTCTACACTTTACTCAAGCTTGCTAAAATCAAATAATTATATAGATAATGGAATAGAAAAGTAATGCCAAAATGCATGAAAACTATAAAATAGTGATATAGTTCATATCTTGTAGATGTGGGGCAGTAACTGTATAAATGAAAGTTCTTTTAATATTATATATAGATTATTAGAAACCTGGTATGGGATTTTCTAATAATAACATTAGTATGTTAACTATAGGAATGGTATTATGCTAAATTTACCAGTGTTACTTTGTTTCTAGGTATCATCAAGTCATTCCTGCTCATGATCTGCAGCAGCCTTATGCTTCCAGAATGTGTGGAGACCCTTTTATGAATTCTGACATCCTAATAACTCATAAAAGTATCCTTGAGATAGATCAGCCTTATGCTTGTGAAGTTTGTGGTAAATGTTTTACTGCTAATAGTAGCTTTACACGACATAAAAGAATTCATACAGGTGAGCGGCCTTATGTTTGTGAAGTTTGTGGTAAATATTTTACTACTAATAGGAGCCTTGTACAACATAAAAGAATTCATAGAGGTCAGCAGCCTTACAAGTGTGAAATTTGTAGAAAAACGTTTACACGAGCTAATCACTTAGTAGTACATAAAAGAATTCATACAGGTGAGCGGCCTTACATTTGTGAAATTTGTGGAAAAACATTTACATGGGCTAATCAATTAGTAGTACATAAAAGAATTCATACAGGTGAGCAGCCTTACACTTGTGAAATTTGTAGAAAAACTTTTACACGGACTGATGGATTAGTAGTACATAAAAGAATTCATACAGGTGAACGGCCTTACACTTGTGAAATTTGTGGAAAAACATATACACAGGCTAATAACTTAGTAATACATAAAAGAATTCATACAGGTGAGCAGCCTTATGTTTGTGGTAAATGTTTTATTTCTAAAAGTAGGCTTGCACAACATAAAAGAATTCATACAGGTGAGCTGCCTTACACTTGTGAAATTTGTAGAAAAACATTTACAAAGGCTAACCACTTAGTAATACATAAAAGAATTTATATAGGTGAGCGGCCTTACACTTGTGAAATTTGTAGAAAAACGTTTAAATGGGCTGATCGATTAGTAGTACATAAAAGAATTCATACAGGTGAGCAGCCTTACACTTGTGAAATTTGTGGAAAAACGTTTACATGGGCCAATCAATTAGTAGTACATAAAAGAATTCATACAGGTGAGCGACCTTACACTTGTGAACTTTGTGGAAAATCATTTACGGATTCTTTTAAGTTCAAAATACATAAAACAGCTCGTATATGTGAGCGTCCTTAGGTTTGTGGAATTTTTTCTCACCATCATATTAGCTTCATAACATGAAAAATAATCAGTATAGACTAGCACCATTATGCTTGTAAACATTCTGAAGAATTGTTGATGAACTGTAGTTACATAACAATACATAAAGTATTCATTGTGGTGAGAAGACTTATTTTTTGTCACTTTTGATATGTTACACATAGAAGATTGTACGTAAGTAAGGTTCTTCATGTTTGTGAAGGTTGTAGAAAATTTTGTAAGTGACCAATTAGCTGTAAAATTCATATAGATGTTATACTGGTGTGGAGTTTTATCCTTTTAAGATTGTGGAGATTAGTTTGAGGGGTAAGGTAAAGTTATAATTTGTAATTTAGCTACACTGATAAGGTATGATATTAATTATATGGCTAGAAATCATATATTTGTGGACATATGAGAAGATCCTATCAGTCTTATAAAAAATCCATAAGATTCCATATGCTAGAAAACATTGTTATAACACACACACACCTGAAAACCTCAAACAGTATAAAATAATGTATATATTAGTGACCTTAAAGTTGTGAAGATTTTGATAAAATTCTTTATGGTGTTCCCTTGCCCTGTAAATTGTGGTAAAATACATTTCCCTTCTTCTTAGCATCTTTGCAGGGTGTGCTTTTCTGGATTCTTTCATTTGTGTTGATCTTGTGCATCTTCAGGTGAGACGTTGGCTAGACGCATGTCCTGCCGTGAGGTATCCAGACAGTGCTTCTTGGTTGTCCTAATGGTCTTTGCCCCTCCAGTCTTATGTCGAGTGCTGTTCTTGCCAACGAGGTGTCGTTGCTGTATAGTATGTGGCTGTACCATTGCAGAGGACCCTGACATGTTTTCTCAGTGGTTGGAGCCACATTAAATGCATTGACTCTTTTTTATACATCTGGGAGTGTCTGACTATCCAGATAGTTCTGTTCCCAGATATATGAAGTCGGATGACTTGTAATATTTAATGCCATCAATATTAACAGACCCTATCACTAGGAACCCCACATTCCATTTACTCGGTCTTCCAGAGATTAAGGTGCAAGCTGTAATAATCGAGGGAAGTTTTTCATCGTTGGATTTGTTGTTCAAATTCTTGTCGAGACTCGCAGGTGACCATGATATCATCAGCGTGGAGGATATATCCCTGGGTGTGGAGTGAGCAGTTCTCCAGCAATGGTGTCAAGACAGAGGATAAACAGGAGTGGGGACGAAGCTGATCCCAGATGAATCACCAACACTGATGGGAAAAAGAGTCAGAACTTCCTACAGCACATCAAACATAACTGGTGACCATATGATGTAGTAGCTGGATCCATTTAATTTTTACCTCTGGTTCCCAATGCCGTCTCAGTGAGTAACAGCTTATATCTCTAGGTACCCTACTGAAAGCCTTTTCAAGCTCCAAAAATGCTATGTGCATCAAAAGAGTTGTGGCATGAATAGCGTCAGTCATCCCTGTGCCTTTCATGAAACCACAGTAATTTGGGTCAGTCTTAACTATGCTTGGAAGGCTTGCATCCACAATGCACTCAAAGATCTTCATTGTGTTGCAAAGTAGGCAAATTGGTCTATAGTCGGTGCAGTCTAGCGCATCACCCTTTCCTTTCCAAAGGGGTATTGTAACACTAGTGAGCTAACTATGTGATAAAATCCATCTCTGTGAACAGAAATTCCATTTTAAATTTTGTTAAAATTTTGCACCCTATCTTGTAATGTTTGGTGCCAAGGTGATGGTAAAATTGGGTTGAAATAGTCTGTAGAACTCTATTTACTCAGTAAAATAGAACTGTGTGAATTTTATGGCAAATTGTGGAAAAAGAATTATATTCTGCAAAAAAATAATAATTTATTTATGCTATCAATAATCTGCTGCACTTTATGTAAATAGAAATTTACATTGCTCAAATTATTGAATTCACAATTTTACTCAGTTTAGTCAGATAATATTATATAATGTTAAGCCTTAATACATGTGTTTCCATGTCTTTTCTTTTTGCTTAGTTTGAAGTAAATATCAATAAAAATTAATTTTTTCATTTGATGTATCGATTTAACTGATACTTATGTATACAATAATTCAGTGATTTTTATAAAATGTGAGTTATATTCTCTTTCATTATTGATTAAACTGTGTGTGCTATAATTAAATGACATTTGTCATCAACATCTGCCATAATAAGAATTTTGGAATGTTTAGTTGCTGATTTAATATAAAATGCCTGACCACAGTGTGATTTAATTTTAACTGAATTCATGATTGATTGTAACCTGAATCTTCAGACTTCAGTCGCCCGAGCGTTGGCACGCAACTGATTAGACAGTTGTTTGTGAGTATGTCATTCAGAATTTGAACACAGACTGCTTTGTATCTCACACAGATGTGCCATAACATATATTTACCAAGAGATGTTCTGAATAACTTGCCTAAAATGGTGAAATACAAGGCGTATTTTTTAAGTAAGTACCGTTTTGACACACCGTAGCTGCAGCGCTACGGTCGGCGTTCCATGGATGCGCACTGGGTACCTGCATCTCTTGCCTAAGCACTGACGTCATTACAGTCTAATTCTTCCTTGTTTACGTTGTTCACTGAGTGTTTAAGATGCCTCCGATAATCGTGAGTCCGGCCGACTGTGAAGTACGGGCAGTTATAAGATTTCTTTGTGCTAAAGGCCTAAAACCGATCGATATTCATCATGAGATCTTTGCAGTTTACAGACAAAACATTATGAGTGATGGAATGGGGAGAAAGTGGGTGAGAGCATTTAAAGATGGCCGCACAAATGTGCATGATGAACAACGGAGTGGGCGTCCTTCGGTCGTTAATGAAAGTTTGGTGCAGAAAGTAGACAATAAGGTGAGAGAAAAAAGACGCTTTACAATTTCCTCATTGTGTGATGACTTTCCTAATGTTTCTCGTAGTGTTTTGTATGGCATTGTGACCGAGCACTTGAATTACCGAAAATTGTGCTCACGTTGGGTACCGAAAATGTTACGGATGTGCACAAAGCCAAACGTTTATGTAGTGCATTGACTTTCCTTGAGCGGTACCACAACAATGGTGATGATTTCTTAAGCCAAATTGTTACGGGCGAATGAGACTTGGGTGGCCTACGTCACACCTGAATCAAAGTAACAGTCCATGGAATAGCGGCATTCAGATTCACCCAAAAAAGTGAAGTTCAAGCAAACGATTTCTGCCCGGAACATCATGTTTACAGTTTTTTGTGAAAGAAAAGTAGTATTGCTTGTGGAATTTCTGCCTCATAATGAGACAATCAATGCAGCAGCTTATTGTGAGACATTGAACAATCTGCGCCATTCAATCCAGAAAAAAGATGAGGAAAGTTGAGCAGGGGAATCGTTTTGCTGCATGACAATGCCCGTCCACATGTGGCTAATCAGACCAAAGATCTCATCACATCTTTTCGATGGGATACTCTAGATCATCCTCCGTTCAGCCCTGATCTGGCGCCCAGTGACTACCATGTGTTCCTGTACTTGAAGAAACACCTGGGCGGTCAGCGTCTTGAAGACGATAACGAAGTCAAAACAGTTGTGATGCAGTGGCTAACAAATCAGGCGGCAGACTTCTACGAGGAGGGTTTCCAAAAGCTGGTACTACGTTATAACAAGTGCCTCAATATTGAAGGGAATTATGTAGAACAGTAGAGTAAGGTACAGGCTTTCATGTAAAAATAAAATTATTGAGATATATTTGCACATATTTTTTTAATTTCAAAATGGTACTTACTTAAAAAACATGCCTTGTAATTTAATGCATATTCATAAATGGGAAATGTAAGCAGGTGATGAAATTACACTCAAAGAATTTAAAATTAAAAAAAATACAGGAAGGGGAAAATATGTAAATGCATATATAGGAAAATTGTTGCTGTAGCATGTTTTCCATTGTATTTAAATTAAAGAATACCAGAAATAGGTTAACCGCTATTAAACACACTGTAGCTCTATACAAGACCTATTAACAGTTCGTTATGTTTAATTGTTACTATGTAGTTGAACTGGCAATTCTATTAGTTCTACTGGAAGAAAAGTCAGACCATATTATGTCTGAAGTAAGGAAAAATACTCTGTGATACTTTAAATAGAAGTAGACAATGGGGACCTACAGCTCTAAGATGATTCAGTTCTATCAGATTGTAGCTGTAAGTCTTAACTGACTGCATTACATGCCAATAACAATTGGTACGTTTGGTTAAAATTTTAAGTGTAAAATTGGACCCATATAAGTTAGTGAGTTGTAGAATTGTTTTCCCCCATTTTACTGATCCTCAGATTCAAAAGAGTTGAAGAACTCTGGCCTAGTATATTTCTTTTGGTAAATATTATGTTCCTAATTTGAAAGCATCTAGTTCCTCTTCTGGTCTATTTACTGCTTATGATTAATTGTTTATGCATTCTAAGAATATATTAACGAGCATATAAAATCAGAATCCACTAACACTGCAATATGACTCAAACACTTTTTGTCATCAAGCAACTCATTTTTACATCCTTTTACTTATGTTTATGGGAAAAAAGTTGCTGCTGAAGTTTTTTATTTAATTTTTGTATATATATATATATATATATTCATGTGGTAGCATTCCGGATTTGCCTATAGTGATTGGTGAAACCATGGAATATCCAAATCGGCTCAAATGGGTGTTTGAACCCAGCGTCCTCCCGATTGCGAGGCCACAGCGTTACTGCTCACCCACCACACTTGGTGCTATGTGTCTCATATTTCTGTTATAACCAGATATCAAAATATTTAAAAAACATAAATATTGTTTCTTCCTTGTCTCAGTATTTTTAGATGCAAAATTCACCGATTTTGTCTTTCACTGACTATTGATCATTAAAACTCTAAAGTACCTCACTTAGTCTTAGAAAGTCTAAACCTTGTACACTGATACAGTTTTACACTCAAATGATAGTAATCAATCATGAATTCCCTTATATTAACTACCTATCTATCCCAACATGAAATTGATTGGAACCCTATTATGTTAATATACCTGAAATTTTCATTATAGATGGAGTATAAGTTGTTTAAGTAATGAGTTACATTTTACTTCATACTCCTTCTTACTTTAGAAGATAGTGATTCTTAATGATTTCAACAATCCGTCTTAATGTGATACTGTATACAGGTAAAGTGGTACACAAATATGTTTTTATCCCCAAATCGTAAAAAACAAAGGTCCAGTTTTGCGATTTTCCATTTAACCAACAAATGGCAACCACATACTGAAAGGTTTTGGTGTATATTTGTAAGTTAACTGTTTTGTTCTACATCTCTCAAATAGCTACTACAAATAGAGATAAGTAAGTTCAACTAACACATTTAATCGTACATTGTTCTTGTGCTCAGTTTGGAAGGTACTTGGAACTTACTCATGGTGGCAGTCAAATCTACATGAATCGGCATTGCTTGCCACGGCACACACCCATTGTTTGCAGATAGCATTCTTGCATGTCATTTGGCGATTATTGTAATAATTTGTTTGGTAACCTCAAACAGCTATTTATGTGACTGGATGACCATCCAGTAATCTTGGATTCAGTGGTTATTTAAATTGCGCGCAGTTGTTTTTTTCTGTTCTATTAATCACTTTTTTCTTGATTTCTACTAGCAATGAATTCAAGATTTCTTTGCTGCCCCAAACAAGAAACTATTTCTGAAAATACAGTTAAATGTTAAACGTGTACAAATTGACTTCAAATGGAAGTATGAATCGATCATAATATTCAAGTATACAATATAGTTTGTAAGTGCTGACGGCAACAGCAATCCTGTAGAGAATTTATTGATATTTGAAAGTATGCCTGGTGATACTATCAACAAAATTTTATAAAATTCATGTGCCAAGTATTGAATTAAGTTACCTTAAAGACATTCTTGTTTGAGGAGAACACAGGCAAGCAGAGTGAAGAAAACAGTCACTCAGACATGGAGGAGCTTACATGAGTGTAGTGATAATTCATTACAATAATACTTAGAATAAAACAGTGCTCTGATTAAAGTTGATATTCCCTTATCCCTACCTACCAGACATTATCAACAAATTATATATATATTTGATGAAAGGAAACCTCCTGCGATATTTATTAAGCTGTGAGGTCAAAATTGTACCCACCTACTAAACTACGTTCAATATAATTTCACAGTTTTTAACAGGCAGATTAATATATCAAGTATGCAACTGTCAGCAATCGGTATTCTCCATATTTCTTTGCGTGTTTTGTCCACACAGCGCAACAGTCAACTGCTCACTGAGTTAGTTTAGTCTCACTCCTCAGCTGTTTCTGTCCACGCAATATTGCATATTGTCCTCTGTGCTAACCACGCCCTATCACATGGTCTCATTATATGTTTCCTTTTTTTGATGCTGCTGTTGTATTGTGATAGTGAATATATGAGTACCATAATACCTTTTGATATGTACACTTCTTGTTTATTTTAGCTACCATCTGAGCTGAAATGCTACACTTCTTATCTTATTCTGAACATGGATTTGAAAAAAGTATATATTTAGAAAGCTGCGTTTTTTTTATTTATTTATGCCTTTACACCTCACCGATGTTGAGGTCATTAGAGGTGAAACAGCTATGTTAATATGGCAGACATCTTTTAGGATTATGGAAAAGTAAATTTCAATACATCACATGTAACACAAAGTCAAGCTGTATATGTTATTTTCTAGGGATGATTCCAGAAGAAACATATATTTCTATTAGCAACTTCATATAAAACTTCATCCATCATTCATCAGTGATTTCTCTGAGCTTCAGAAATAGCTCCTAATACATTAGTGCTATATTTGCTACAAATGCAATACAGGAGAAGTGTGGCATTTGAGATGCAGTCATTGCGATTCTAAAATCACTCACTTCCCATCTGTAGTGTCTGTGTTGATGACACATCTCTAAATCTAGTCTACATTGAAAAAAGGAAATATGCGCCGGCCTTGATGACTGATTATTAAATCCGCTTCTTACCGATATTTATTCATCAACTTGTGAGAAGTAGCCCACGAGCTTTTGAGGCATGTTTGACACATATCAGCATATAAAAAAATATAATTTTCTTTGCACTCTGAGTAAAGTGATACAAATGGCCAGTCAGAGAAAATATTTCGCTGTATGTTTACCCAGATTTCGTGGGTCAACAGAAAGTATTTATTGAATGATATTCTAGTTTCAGGATTCACGTGTTGTTATTTATGTTATTTGCTACAAGCTTCCTGTGAAAGTAAGTAAACATGATTATCTTTCTAGACAATTGCCCCTATATTTAGTCCATTTATTCTAAATTAGGCAAGAGTATATTTAGAACCAAAATTTTTGTACAAATGTCACAGCAATGAAGGGCACTCTACTTGAATAGAAATTAAGATGTAGACAAAGGGACCCAATATTTGAGCTTACTTCCCCCCCCCCCCCTTCCACCTAAACTACCATCCGCGCTTAGACGCCATTCACCAGTCGGCCGTCTATGTGTACACATGTGACGGCGCCTGGTGCTTCACCTTCTGCACGTTTAAGGCTGCTGTAGGCCGAAATATTGCGCTTCACTTGTGTTTGTTTTTTGTTCGTCGTCCCAGCCGCCTTCATCTGTGGTAAGTGTTGGGTCATATTTCCCTATCCTTCCTTAATTTTATATATATATATATATATATATATATATATATATATATATATATATAAGTTTTTTGTATTAATGATCATTCTGCTCAGGAGTGGGCAGAAAAATATCCATTGCACGAAAAATAATAGTACAGTCTATAAAAGGGTCCATCCTGGTTAATACACTCACTCACATATACCAATGCTGCCAAATATGTCTACTACAATGTACAACATATACCACAATTAATCAATTACCCATATCTTTAAACTATGGTGACTCTATGTGAACTTGCAAAAGCATTTGACTGTGTAAATCATGAATTACATTGGAAGAAAATGGAACACTTTGGTGTTTATGGAACCACAGTTAAATGGTTTAAATCATACATGTAAAGTCGAATGCAAAAAGTTTCCATTTTTGATCCTAAAATAAGTAAAGATGCTTCATCACACTGTGAGGGAAAAAAAAACAACATGGAATTCCACAAGGTTCTGTCCTAGGATCCCTCCTCTTCTTGTTGTACATCAATGACCTTCCTGGAAACTTATCTGACAAAGTTAAGAGTGTTTGATTGCAGATGACACTAACCTGACTGTGAGAAAAACACCAAACAGCAATCTAGAATTTAATGTAAATGAAGTACTTAGTGAAATAGCAAATTGGTTTAAGGCAAATTCATTAATATTAAATTTGGAAAAAAACACATTATATTAGGTTTAAAACAAAAAATTATGCACAGGCAGATTTACAAGTAAGCTATAAAAATAACAAAATATTAGAAACAAAGAGCATAAAATTCATTGGTATTAAAATAGATGAGAAACCCTGTTGGCATGATCATATCACTTCACTACTGAAGAAGTTAAGTAGTGCCACCTTTGCAATACGAACACTTTCGCTGACAGCAGATCAAAAATTAACTAAATGTGTACTCCTCATATTTTCGTTCAATTATGTCATATGGCATAATTTTTTGTGGAAACTCTTCACAAAGTAAAAAAGTTTTCATAGCACAGAAAAGAGTTATTAGGATGTTGTGTAGGGTAAAACCAAGAACTTCTTGCAGACAACTTTTTTAAAAAACTCAATATTCTTACAATGACTTCTCAGTATATATATTCTCTCATGTGCTTTGTCATACATCATTTTAACCTAATTCACAGGTACACAATTTCAATACGAGAAACAGAAATAACTTCCAAAAAACAAAAACATCTCTGTCATTAGTACAAAGAGGAGTTAATTATTATGGTATACATCTGTTTACTAATCTTTCCAAGAGTATAAAACAGTTGCAGATAATAAAGATGTATTTAAATTTAAAAAAAAAAAAAAACAGAGAGACTTCATTCAAGAATTTGGAAAAAATAAAGAATTTTAATATATATGACTTTTGCAAAATTCAATTGAAAAATTAATGTTTATTGTTATTCTCTTCATTTGTTTTTTGTAACATATAATTGTTTTTACTATGATTATGACTCATATTTAGAGGATACGATCCCGTGATCCCGGTCATATTTTAGTCCCGAAATTTTCGGGATTTAATTTAATGAATCCCGGGATTCTCGGGAGAAAAATATTTCTTTTTATATAAGTCAATAAAAATGTGCGTGAAACGAAACGGACTTACTTTCATTTGACGTGTTGACGGACATCTTGTTTACACAGCTGATTTCATTTGTTTTTACTAACGACCAGTGCCGGGTTATGGATAAAAGTGTGTAAAATATCCACTTCTCGTCGTGTAAGTATTGATATTTTTTTTGTTAATTGGTGATAATCAATGAATTTATTTAAAAACAACAATGTATTAATGTGCCTGAGTAAATATAGATGAAAAACGAGTGTTATGTTCTGTAGCTCTAAGAGGTTATGTTTATGTTGTGCATAGACTTAAATGATTTTATTTTTATATATATATTTAAGAAGTAAACTATGTCACAATCCAAAGAAAATTTTTATGTGAAACATTAAGAAGATAAAGATGTTTCGTCAGTGTGGAGTCATTTTTTAGTCGATAAAGCGGGTAGCTCAGCACAATGTAAGCGTTGTTTATCTATTTTAAAGACATTAGGAGGATCGACCAAAGCCCTACATACTCATCTATCTCCAAACATTCCGTGAAAGTAGATTCTGCTAAGGCTTCTTCCTCACCGGTCCAAAATAATGAAGAAAAATTACGTCAGTCGCTGACTATTTTGTGAAGTCTGATACTCTTGACGATGTTTTGGCCCGTATGACTGCGCTAGATGGTTTTAGATCGTTACTATTAGCAAAAGGTTACTCAGACTTACCTAAATCTGCTTCAACAATCCGCAACAGAGTAGTAGACTACAGTCGAAACATAAAATAACAAATGGCAGCTGAACTATCTACATTGAAAAAAGGAGGACAACGATTTAGTCTCAGTTTTGGTGAATGGACGTCTACCTCTAATAAGAGATATATGAATTTAAATATTCATTCAGGCAAACAAAATTTGAATTTGGGATTTATTTGAATTAATAAATCGCTGACAGCCGAAACTTGTGTTCATACACTAAAAAAGCGGCTTCTTGAGTTCCATATATCATTTGATATCAATATTGTGGCAATAGTGACTGATGGTTGATTTAATTTACAATTTGAGTACTTATGAACATTGATCTCTTTACCATATAGTCTTCTTTATAGTATAACTAAACAAGTCGTAAGAAGTTGATTTTTTTTAAAGTTTATTGTAGAATAAAAAAATAAGCTAGGAAATTATGAAACTATTTCATTAATTATTTACAGAAGTGCCTAGTTTCTTGTTTATTTCATAAGAAGAAAGTACAATTTTGTTTTGTTTTTTGAAGATTTAACTAAAAATTTAAAATAAAGAGTTGATTTTGATATGTTTTACTTTCTTTTTGTTACCGCTTTCTATTACCAATACAATCCTGAGATTGACTGTAGATAATCCCGAAATCCTGGGATTAGAAAAATCGATCGGGATCGAATCCTCTACTAATATTGTATGTATGTGTATTAACAATGACATGTTTCACATCTCAGAGGTCCTTCCTCAGCAGGGATCCATGAAAAAATATTCATATTTAAAATAAATAAATAAAAAAATATTCACACTAAGGTGATCATAGAATAAATTGCAGTATGATATCATATGAAACAACATACCATAGAATCTAAAAGACCAACCAGTGAGACAGCTCAGAGTTGGTCTTGGTATGTAGTTAATGTAGATTGTAAACATTAATAATAAATTAAACCAAGGCTCCAACAGACTAGACAAGTTGTATCCAGTGAACTCATCATTGAAAACACAGTTCTGTTCATTAATCTCACTACCTTTACTAATATTCAATTTAATTGGATGCAGCGCTTGTCCTGGTGGCAATTTCCATTCTCACTTATTTTACCATTTCTATTTACACTCTACTAATTTCAACTTTGAATTATTTTAGCATATATAGATATGTATTGTAAATTATTCATCAATTCTATTGATAATTTAAACCAATCCCTTACCCCTAAGTTGCATAAGGAAATCTTCACATACCCTTTTGATTTAAAACGAGTACTAGCTTGTGGTTATGGTCTTCTTTCCCCTAATCCTTATTTCATTATCTTTCCACACCTCATCACCAGTATACTCCTTGTATACTCCCATCACTCTCTTCACCTTTGTCCTGCCAGCCATTTGATAACATGATAACATCAGAATACACATCAATACTGAATGATAAAATCCTCTTGTTATTTTCACAGACAAACTTGTGAACAAACAAAAAAAAAGAGAAAATATCACACTTTGCCACAGCATATATTTTTTATTTTAAAAAATAGTTTAGCCTGAATAAAATGCTTTTTTGAGCCTAGCACAGACTGCAGCTGTTCAATTCAGCGCCCTCACCCCCATGCCAGCTGCCTCCTTCCAGACTCACACAGAAAGGGATGGAATCCTTTAACCGCTGACAAAACGCGCGGAACAGATGTTAAATATATTTATAGTGCGAAATAGTAACTTGAAGCCTATATCTCTGTCCAGTGGCAAAAAATATTTGAAAATAGGCATTATTTTATACCGCTGCCCTTCTGTAGGGAAACAGACACAAATAAAGTTTGTGCTTCGTTTTTAAGATTAAGTGAATGCAATATAATTTTAATAATCTCTTACAGAGTTAGGATGTCACAAATATCGCTTTTATGTTTTTAAACCAAACAAAAGTTACTAAAATACAGGTCAAGTTGGTAACCCAACCAGGTCGGATCAAGGGTCACGACCTTCGGTCTGTTTGCTAACCTTGTTCAGTGCCGAGATCTCTCTTTCCTGTGCTTAAATCTCATAAAAAGGTAAACTTAACTCTCATTTAAAACTAACACACGTATCAAAAACTAAGGCCATCATCAGTTATGGTAGTTGGAATTTATTCTGGAAAAGCTTATAAGGAAAAACTAATAAGAATCATTTTTAATGATATCTTTCGTGAAATGAGCACCTTACTCTGCTTAGATTATCAGAGTATTAGGATAGGATTTTATTTAAATAAATGCATTTTACTTAAAATGATGGAGACTATAATTTCGAAAATGGGTAACTGTTATTTATTTGACTGATATGTTTCGCGTTTAAGTACATTTCGTGTAAAGTTTCTCTGAGTTTTTAATAAACTTAATTCTTTCTTATCTTCTGCCAAAAAAATTCTTAGGTTATAGTTTAACCTAGTCCTTATAACTGATACCGATTATATAGCGTAAACATTGAACACCCTTCTCCTTACATGAATTTCTGCAGCTAGTTGTCGTAAATAAATATAAAGCAACTTAAAGGAATGATTGTAACTTTATGGTGGCTGTTGATTGGCGAGTGACGGTTGGCACCTTAGTGTACTCGTATCCTAGCCAACTGGTATCGATGACGCGCGCAGTCTTCAGACAACGCATTTTACATGAAAGGATAATGAACATAAATATTTGGCGACCTCAAAATTATTGACCTAATATTCGGTATATAACAAGGCTGCACCAAAAAAGGGTGTTTCATATGCGAGTAAAAGAGTCGTGACAGAAATTCTTGTTATAAGAAAAAGGATTGCCTCGTCGAAAATGGAAACAGTGAGAAAAAAAACTGTCGTCGCAAGAAACTTGTAGTTAGTGTAGATGTGCTTCTTCCCCAACTTCACGTCAATCAGACTTAATGGAGCAATTCGTTAAGGCCATGGATGAAACTAGAAGAGGATTTATGTACCACTTAAACAAATTCCTTCTTCTTACAGCAGCAAAGGTAAAGAAAAGTCTATCCCCCAACACACACAATTTCAAAACGCTCCAAATTTTGAAGAAACCCTGACGAGCATGGATATGTTTGAAAAATGTCAGGCAATAATTTTCTAGGAAAATTAAGAGCTTATAACTATACAGAATTGGTAAATGAGATTGGTGCTGCATAAAAAAAATTGGAATGCAATATGTCGCTGAAGGTGAATTTTCTGCACTCTCACATGGATTACTTCCCCAAACGCGGCAGTAGTGTATGATGAACATTGTGAAAGGTTCCACAAGGACATCATGACTGGAAAAGCGGATCACCTGCAATGCTAGCTGATTATGCTTCAAATTATTCAGGATTGAAAAATATTCACCATAAAAAAGAAGGAATAAGGCCATAAATAATTAGAAAACACATTGCTTTTTATTTTTTAAATGGTTTATTGTTTATTGCCAATATACTTGTGTGCACAAGTTTCTAGCAAGGACGAATACATCTTACATAACAAGAATACCTTATAGTATAATGAATTCCAATATAAAATTAATTCCATAGCTAAGCTAGGAACTTTGAGTAAGTAAATTAATATTAA
>JARYHS010006851.1:885228-915903 GCA_031002005.1 Vandiemenella viatica
TATTTAGGGTTGTTTTACAGATGATATAATGAAATACAATAGGATTGGAACAGGTTGTGAGGAGTGCAGTTGATACACAGGGGTTACTATATCAGCTGATCACCTTAACTTCAACCGTGTAGTCTGTGGCCAATGGATAATCAACTGCATGAACTGAAAATGCGCCACTTGTCTTGAAAAAAACCTAAAACGAGCAAAGGTTAGGTAAACATCATGAATTGAAGTCACTGCCATTGTTTCAAAGTCAAAATTCACTATATTCTAGCAAATAATTTACACATGGATTACAGTTGATGACTATCAGAAACTTCACCAAAATTAATGGTTGCAGATCATGAAATTCAACCAGACAGATTGAACCCTGTATTGAAATTTGAAAGTCACATTGTTGGTTACTAAGGTTCACTTTTCTATCAAAATCTGTGGTACAGTATGGAGGCAGCAGAATAGCAAGGAACTTAAATCTTTTAACAATGAATTAACACCAATGAAGAGGTGACCAAAGGATTTGTCTATAAACAATTTTATAGTTAGAGGAAACTACAGAATCACTTGAATAGAAATCAGAATGATTCAGTTAGAAAAAGAGAGGGCCAGCAAAGGTGTTCAGATAGTTATGGATAATTATCTGAAACAAGTTACTACGGACAAGGAACAGGTGAAATCATTAAATAACTGGTTTTTTGTGATCTACGAACTGACAGAAGGGCAATCAGAACAAGAAGCTGGAATCATCAGACTATCGAATAGAATGATGTTATTTTCGATGTATTACTAACAGGCAGTGATGACTTCTTACCATACCTGTTACGATATTATATAGATTCAATCTGAATACATTTTTATGTCTCAAAAAATGGAAATAGGCCTCAGAAGTTAATAATATGAGTCTCATTTAGAAGGACAATGTGCAAGCTTTTTTAGATGAAATGGATAAGGGACTTCAAATTTACAGTGTGGCTCTAGATCTGTCAAAATGATCTTCCGGAAGAAGGAATAGAATGGTGGTTGAGAGGGTTAAGGATCATTGGGGTGAATCAGCAGGGATTTTTGCTATAGAGGAATTCTTAATAGGAAGGAAATGTAATGAAACAAATTCCAGCAATAGGTTTATATTTTTACAGATAAATTAAAACTTTGTGTCCCAAACTTAGCCATTGATAAAACGGTTATGAATGGAAATTATTGTAGTTTGCATTTGCAGTGTATTGACTAAAAGTTCATCACTTTATGATAACATGTCTGTTTCCCCCTTGGTGTACCAAGAGATGCACTTATAATTGATGCTTTTCATTCACCTATAAGCTATCTCAAATTTTTAGGATCCTATCATCCACCATAGCTTTTTCTAGTCCATTCTCTTGTATAATCTCACCAAAATATCTGAATTTCTTTACCCTTGCAATCCTTCCAATCTCTGTCCCAGGTACGATTGGTCAGTATTTGTCATGAGTTTTTTATTCTCTTTTTTAGATCCTAAGCTTGTGGTGACAGTGATTCTTTTCTGGAAGTTTTTATCTGTGTGGCTGCTTCCTCTAAATTTAATGTCAATGTTGAAAAGTCATTTGCAAAAACTAAGCAGTCGGACTTTATTCCTCCCAATTTTTAATTTATGTGAAATATTCCTATTCAAATTTTTATTTTATTTCATTACGTTTACAATATATTCAGAGATTGTACTTTCCTGCAATTGTTGATTGTCTGTTTCTCCTCCATCGTCATCATCACAGTTCCTACCATGTGTGTGATTGGTAGACCTTGTTATGTATTTCATTGATTCTGTTGTTATATTCTCACCTGTAGACATGATGAAGTATTATACTATAATATGGTAAAATGTGTTTATATTTATTTTTTCATGGTATCCCTCCTTCTTCTGCATTGAGTGATAGATTTACTTTGCCTATCCTTCCTTTTATTTGTGTGTTTGTTAGCGTGTCCACATGTGTGAGTGTTGTGTGTGTGAGAGAGAGAGAGAGAGAGGGAGAGAGATATTTGGAACTTTATGTTCAATATTTATTCTTCCACATCTGACACTTATGTTTTAACATACTACATCTTCTGTCAGTTTTCTACTACTTTGATTCTTTTTCTTCACTTTTTTGGTAGTTTAAAGTATAACAAATGCATTTTTATCGAGATTTCTCAAATTAGGCACCAAAAAAAATTCAATCTATTCCTCAAGGGGTAACATTATCTTCACTAAACTTGCTCATTTATTTCTTAAAGCACGTATTAAATCTAAAACACTATGACTACTACTACTACTGCTACTTGTTCTGTATGCTGAACATTACCAAGCATAGTCAGCA
Source organism: Vandiemenella viatica (assembly GCA_031002005.1). Taxonomy (NCBI): domain Eukaryota; kingdom Metazoa; phylum Arthropoda; class Insecta; order Orthoptera; family Morabidae; genus Vandiemenella; species Vandiemenella viatica. Next base: position 887,541 of record JARYHS010006851.1, read on the forward strand.
TTAATGGACGCCACTAGGTTTTAATAATGCATCCTATATTGTATATCTAGTATATATAATTGTAACTGGTTTTAATGTATCATATGCCTGTATGTAACTTAACCCATTAATTTTAGCACATACCCATAGGAAATGAACTGATATTATTCTCTTTGTAGGGCAACAATTGAATTTCAACAAAGCCTTGCTCGGTGCCGTGACCAAGAGGATACTGTTGAGGTAGAAAACACATCAATTATTGGGACACTAGAGTTCATGTGTGCTAAATGTCTGCATATTTACAATACAAAGGATTTGCTAATAAGACATGTGTTCTGCCATGGAGACACTTGTAAAATCTCCACGGTATATTTTGTAAACAGTGTGGTTTCATTTTCTCAGATCTGTCAACCATTGTGTGCCCATACACCTTATCATAACAGTAAAATTACTTTAAAGCAAGAAACAGAAATGCAAGTTCTGTGTGCTATTTGTGCACACGTGTTTTTTTCTTGGAGTTCTCTGATAAGACATGTATTTGAACATCTCACAGCTGTTTCCTGCCCATCGTATATATGTAGTGCATTGCCGACAAATATTAAAAAATTTGACCAGGCTTCATCTGCATCAGGACTCCACACATCCTCCTTCCTCATTTTTGCAAACGAGGTAAGATCAAGTCATACTATTTTAGTTTCTAAATAATGCTTATACTTTACAGTTATAGGTTTTAGTTTACATCTTCTTTGCTTGATATCATTGTATATTAGAACAGAACTATGTTTCATTATTGAGGAAATGGCTGGATGCTATGGTACATATAAATACACTCAACCTGCAAAACCTCCCATGTAATATACCAGTTAACATGCAACCACTGCCTGGTATCATATATAGGTTTCACCACAAATCCACTTTCCATAAGAATAAATGGCCACTGACAGACGGTGTTCACACGGAACCCAAAGCACCCAATTGCTGCCCATGCCATCACCCATGACTCGAATAATTTCAACTCCTGTTTCACGGTGCATGCTGTTAAGAGTTGTCCCAAACATTAGCAGCATCTTCTTTCTCCATATTTTAGGACCTAACTTCTTCAAAATTTCTATCCTGTTTGTTTTTTTCTAAATCAACAATTACCATAAAAGTGTCATTATTTTTCTGTATTTGCACTTCAAGTATTAATCTTAAGGCCAGAATCACTTCTCTTGCGCCACAGTTTTTTCCTATACTCCTATCTTCACCTACTATCTCTTCTACTACCACTTTTTTATATCTTATTCTGATAAGTAATTTTAAAGCCTGGAATGCCATACTTATAGTGCAGCAGTTCTCGCATTTAGCAGCTTGTGCTACCTTCAGAAGTGTAAAGATAGTACTTTTATTAAAATCAATTTGAATCTCTTCTGTTTCATAATTTTTTGATATAAGTTTCAATAATCTTTATCTTCCTTCTTCCCCTAGGAGTTTCAGAAGATCTGCAGGAATCTCGTCAATCCCAACTGCCTTATTAGTTTTCAAATCATCAAATTGTGTCATGTAAAACGGGATTTCCTATATCATCAAAATTGATGTCACCCTTTTTTTCCAGTCCACTGTTTTCAAATCAACACCATATATTGTTTCTCTCTATATATCTTCCTTTGGTTTATTCTACTTTCTGTGCTTAAAATGTTTCCCATCTGCAGATTTAATGTGTATACCTCTTTTCTTTATTTCTCCAAACTTCTGTTTATCTTCCTATATGCCACATCTATTTTATCTATGACCATTTCCTTTTCTGCTTTTTCACTTTTTTTTCTTGCAGGCTTTTTTCTTTTGCATTTTTGCATTTACTGTTTATTTGAATTCTAAATTGTCTGTATTGCTTTCTCCCTGCTTCATCCTGGACATTTTTGTTCCTTGTTCTCTGATCCATCAACTCCAAAGTTTCTTCTGTGGTCCAAGGTTTCCAGGTAGCTTGTTCCCTAAAGCCTAATGTTTCTTTACCACTTTTGATTATTTCTCTCCTCAACCCAGTCCATTCATCATCAGTTGAACTCCATTGGAGTTATTTGTTAGCCCCACATCTACAATCTTTGCAAATTTTCCCCTCCTATTAGATTGATTCAGACTGTTTACTTCCAGTCTGTTCCATTAGTATTGCTTCTGTATTCTATTGAACGTGAGCCTATGAGATTCTGGTTAGTCAATGTCTGCTCCTGGATATGATTGACAGTCTAGAACTTGATTCCTGAGTCGGTTTAACCATTATATAATCTACGCGATATTTATATTGAACTTTCATGCATGGTTCTTAAGTGTTCTTCATGATGAGTTTATATTTTTTACAAAATTCTATAAACCGGCTTCCTCACTCATATATTTCTCCTAGACCAAAATTTCCTACTATATTAACCACTTTTCCTTCTCTAGCTGCCACATTCCAGTCACCAATGATTATTAGACTTTCCTCCCATTTCATATTTTGGATTAATTCTATAATTCAAGCGTATGTTTTCCCTGTTTCTTCATCTAACTGTGACATTGCCATACACACTTGTACTAACGTGCTTGGAGCAGGCATAGTTTCTACCATCATCATAATAATTCTGTCAGTAATCTCACCCATTTTCCTATTCTCTTATTTATTACAAATTCTACACCAGCTCCACCTACAGCTTTTGTATTGATTATTATGTGTTCCCAGACCAGAAATCCTGTGCATCCTTCCAGTTATTTTAACTAGTCCCAATGATATCTAACTAAAGTCGTTCCATCTCCCTTTTTACGTTATCTAACCTGCCTGCCCTATTCAAATTTCTATCATTCCACACTCCGACTCATAGAATGTTTCTATCTGTTCTAATGACTCCCCCTTGAGCAGACTCCACCTGGATATCAGATTGGGGGCTATTTTACCTCTGGAATATTTTACACAGGAATTTAAGAGGATTAAAAATCTTTGGGATACCTTTAGGGCTTCCCTTAGCGGCTTCCTGTTGCCTTCTGCATTTTCACGCTATTGATTATTTCTCTTTTATCTGCCTTTATGGGCTGTTCCAAAGTCCAAGAGCAAGAGGGTGGCCAGAGCCACTTCCCGCTTTTCTGCCCTTCATGAGGAGGCGTTTGGCATGCAGTGGCTGACTCCTTATACCAGGAATATTTCATTTTAGGCTATTGTTTAACAGGATCAGGATAAAAAGATCTGCTAAGACTAGGGATCATTTGAAATGATGTTCTCAAATACTGTGGAGTTTTATTTGAGCAGATTACTAAACTATTTTCTTTACATTCTGTTAGTATGATAAAACTAAAAATAATGTAAAGTACACAGTTTTAATTCAAAATATGTGGATCCTTAAATTGAAATAAAGTCTGCTGTACTTAACATAAATTAATAGACGGTTAGGCTTCATGCTACCTACAGAAAAAAAAAACTTTGTGACATTACCCTTGATAACAACTGATCTTTAATATTAATGTGATTAGCACATTCAGTGTTTAATAACCCCAAGTGTCTATAGTATCTAGCAAGAGACTGACATCACTTTTTCTGAATTCTCATTTTTACTGTGGTGGTTATGTAGTGGCTAGAAATGATTGATTCTAAAGGTCTGATAACAGTTAAAACCAGAAAATTATATTAGATCAATATTCATAATTGGTAATTATAGACATAATATGCCACTATCATCATTGCAGCATAAACGAATGTCCATATTGAGAAAACATCATAGATGTTAATATGAGGGGAAACATTTCAGTTTCCACTACGAAGTATAGCTGAAGTTGCTCATATAGTCTAGGCTGCTAAGCTGTTTTCGAGAATTTGGCCACCTGGCAGGCTAGAAAGGTACAAGGCAGTTGCCACGTCTGGCACTTATGTATATGATGGCGTTGGAAAACTGGATCCCCGAAATATCATGCAGTATCAGCAGGTTCACTGGGCATGGTACCCTAGAGCATTGTATTAATGCTCTGCACTATAAAAGACATATTGAAAAGAGTTATATTACAATATAACACTGATAGTAAACTTATTAATTAATTTTATTTAATTACTCCACAACACGTATCAGTAAAGAAATAGAACTTGGTATAAATTATTTGCAAACACTTTAAATATAATCTCATTTACTAAAATAATTTCATTGACCCTAATATTTATGCGTATTACAGGCTATTTACAATGTAAGAGTTGTAACAACACAATGTATAGTGTCATTTGAATATATTATATTCTATAGAAAATTCACTATGCCTCATGTTTTGTTAATTAAGTAATCTATAATATAAGTATTTTCATCTATAGCTGTTATAACTCAGTAATTATTCAGGCTATTTTTGCTTTTGCTGCCTAATCATTTACAGATACATTAAGACAATTTATGCAATTATAATGCACTATGAAAATAACCTTGCCTACTGAGATGCTGCTAAAATAAATGAATTTGATCTCTGTGTGCTTGATCAACATATTTAGTAAAGTGATTGAATTTTCTTCTGCACAGAGGTGCAAATTGAAAATTATTGAATAACTTAACTATTGTGCTGCATAATGGAAGTAATATAAACTACAATTAATGATATTAATCCTAACATAGTGATCCTAGTTTGTATATAGCGCTTATGTCATTTGAAAATCAAATCTTATATATACAAGAGGGTGTTAGTATATCTGAGATTAATAGACATTGACTCCGTTTGACCAATCATGATGAAAGTTGGCACATGCATTTCTTTTTTAAAGAGAAGGTTTATGGCCAAAAAAAATTCCAAAACCACTCCCCCCCTTTTTATAATCCTTAATTTTTATACAAAACCACTTTTTTTATCTGAATTTCGTTGGAACCTTGTACACGTATACTTTAAAATAAACAAAAAAACCAAACACCTCTCCCCTTTACATTTCCTCAGTCTTTATCAATGTTCTCACAAAGCTACACTCTAACACCATTTGACGGATCACCATGAAAGATGGCACATATATGTATTTTTTCATGGAGAAGTTTTCTGACTAGCAAAACTACTCCATTTCCTCTTTTACACCCCTTAATTCGTATGTAAACCAATATTTTTTTCTGATTTTGATGGAACTTTGCATATTTACTTTAAAATAAAGGGAAAAATACCTGTCCTTATTAGTTTTTACAAATAGTGTCATTATTCTTTATACAAAGCTACATTTTCTATCCAATGTTGAAGGTAATTTTTCACCCATGTACATTAAAACAAGCCGAAAAATACTGTATATATTAGGTTTACAATAGGCCAACCACTTTCCTCCCTTTACCCCCACCTCTTTTAATTTCCAGTGTTCTTTATAGAAACCCACAGTTTTAAATCCTGCCAAAGAAATCAGGTCTTTTAAGTTATGCCAGAATATTTATAAAATAAATGTCATATGTATATCAGATTTTACCTTGTACCCTAAGCTTAAACATTGTGAAAACCCATGAAAAATCCATACTTTATACATGATACTGGAAGACAGATATATTCCAGATACAGATTTATGCACAGATAGTAGATGTTTTGACTATGGAGCAGACACTTTAACAGATGGTGTGGTTGGGTTGAAATGCAGCCTTGAACAAAATGAAACTTACATTCTGTATCACAGCATCCAATTTACTCCATCCTGAGAATCATTTAGGTATATCAATGTTTATTTTACTTATGAAAATGGCTGGTTCCAAATTAATAAAACTTGGTATGCATGATTTACATCGGAAATATAAAAGTAGTGTGTGGCTAAATTAGTCCCGATTAGACTAGGCAATGCCAGGTACTCTGCTAGTTGTAGGTGTGAAAATGGTGTTGGTAATATATATTACTTAAATATATATATTACTGAAATATAGATTTTATAAGATAATGGGCACTTGTATATAGGAAAGTGTTGAATAGTGTGATAAGAGAGATAAAATATTTTTGATGTAGCAAATGTATTGAGTAAGCTGTGAGTAAGAATTTAAATATATATTTTTTCTACTTTTTACTCCAGCTTCAAAAAACAACTAATTATATACATAATTATGTATATGATCTATAGTTAACGGAATACAAAAGTAATGTCCAAATACATGAAAACTATAAAATAGTGATATACTTTATATCTTGGAGCTATGGGGCTGTATAAATTCAAGTTTTTTTAATATTATATAGAGATTAATAGAAACCTGTTCTGAGAGTTCCAAATAATAACCACTAGTTTATTAACTATAGGAATGGTATTATGCTAAATTTACCAGTGTTAATTTGTTTCTAGGTATCATCAAGTCATTCCTACTGATGATCTGCAGCAGCCTTATGCTTTCAGAATGTGTGGAGAGCCTTTTATGAATTCTGACCTCCTAATAACTCGTAAAATAATCCCTGAGATATACCAGCCTTATGCTTGTGAAGTTTGTGGTAAATGTTTTACTGCTAATACTATCCTTGCACAACATAAAAGAATTCATACAGGTGAATGTCCTTATGCCTGTGATGTTTGTGGAAAAGATTTTTCTCGCAAAAAATGCCTTACAGTACATAAAAGAATTCATACAGGTGTACGGCCTTACACTTGTGAAATTTGTGGAAAAACATTTACAAAGGCTAATAACTTAGTAGTACATAAAAGAATTCATTCCGGTGAGCGGCCTTACACTTGTGAAATTTGTGGAAAAACATTTACACAGGCTAATCAATTAGTAATACATAAAAGAATTCATACAGGTGAGCGGCCTTATGTTTGTGAAGTTTGTGGTAAATGTTATACTGCTAATGGTAGCCTTGTGGTACATAAAAGAATTCATACACGTGAGCAGCCTTATACTTGTGAAATTTGTAGAAAAACATTTACACAGGCTTATAGCTTAGTAATACATAAAAGAATTCATACAGGTGAGCGGTCTTACACTTGCTGAAATTTGTGGAAAAACGTTTACACGGGCTTATAACTTAGTAAAACATAAAAGAATTCATACAGGTGAGCGGCCGTACACTTGTGAAATTTGTGGAAAAACATTTACACAGGCATATAACTTAGTGTTACATGAAAGAATCCATACAGGTGAGCAGCCTTATACTTGTGAAGTTTGTAGTAAAAGCATTTTACACAGGCTATAGTAGCCTTAGTAATACATAAACGAATTCATACAGGTGAGCGGCGTTACACTTGTGACATTTGTGGAAAAACATTTACATGGGCTAATCAGTTAGTAGTACATAAAAGAATTCATACTGGTGAGCAGCCTTACACTTGTGAAATTTGTGGAAAAACATTTACACAGGCTAATAACTTAGTAGTACATAAAAGAATTCATACAGGTGAGCGGCCTTACACTTGCGAAATTTGTGGTAAATGTTTTACTTATAATAGTAGCCTTGTAGAACATAAAAGAATTCATACAGGTGAGCGGCCTTACACTTGTGAAATTTGTGGAAAAACTTTTAGACAGGCTAATAAGTTAGTAGTGCATAAAAGAATTCATACAGGTTAGCAGCCTTACACTTGTGAAATTTGTATCAAAACGTTTACACGGGCTGATAAATTAGTAGTACATAAAAGAATTCATAGAAGTGAGTGTTCTTACACTTGTGAAATTTGTGGAAAAACGTTCACACGGGCTAATCACTTGGTAGAACATAAAAGAATTCATACAGTTGAGCGGCCGTACACTTGTGAAAATTGTGGAAAAACATTTACACAGGCTAATAACTTAGTGTTACATGAAAGAATTCATACAGGTGAGCGGCATTATATTTGTGTAGTTTGTGGTAAATGTTTTACTGCTAATAGTAGCCTTGTAAAACATAAAAGAATTCATACAGGTGAGCAGAGTTACACTTGTGACATTTGTGGAAAAACATTTACATGGGCTAATCAGTTAGTAGTACATAAAGGAATTCATACTTGTGAACTTTGTGGAAAATCGTTTACAGATTCTTTTGAGTTCAAAATACATAAAATAGCTCATAAATGTGAGCATCCTTAGGTTTGTGGAATTTTTTTCTCACCTGTCATATAGCTTCATAACATGAAAAATAATCTGTATCAATTAGCAACATAATGCTTGTAAACATTCTGAAGAATTGTTTATTAACTGTAGTTACCTAACAATACATAAAGTATTCATGGTAGTGAGAAGACTTATTTTTTGTTACTTTTGATATGTTACACACTAAAGATTTTATGTAGGTAAGGTTCTCCATGTTTGTGAAGGTTGGGGAAAATTTTGTAAGTGACCAATTAGCTCTAAAATTCATATAGAGTTATACTGGTGTGGAGTATTATGCTCTTAAAATTGTGGAAATTAGTTTAAGGGGTAATGTAACGTTGTAATTTTTAACTTAGCTACACTGTAAGGCATAATATTAATGATATGGCTAGACAAAATATATTTGTGGACATATGAGAAGATCCAATCAGTCTTATAAAAAATCCATAAATTCCATAGAAAACATTGTTATAACACACACACACCTGAAAACCTCAAACAGTATAAAATAATCTGTATATTAGTGGCCTTAAAGTTGTGAAGATTGTGGAAATTTTTTTATGGTGTTCCCTTGCCCTGTAAATTGTTGTAAAATACATTTCCCTTCTCCTTAGCATCTTTGCAGGGTGTGATTTTCTGGATTCTTTTATTTGTGTTGATCTTGTGCATGTTCAGGTGAGACGTTTGCTAGACGCATGTCCTGCGGTGAAGTATCCAGTCAGTATTTCTCGGATCTCCCTCGTCGTCTTTGCCCCTCCAGTCTTATGTCGAGTGCTGTTCTTGCCACTGAGGTGTCGTTGCCATATAGTATATGGCTGTACTATTGCAGAGGACCCTGACATGTTTTCTCAGTGGTTGGAGTCACACTAAATGCATTGACTCTGTTTTATACATCTGGGTGTGTCTGACTATAAAGACAGAGTTCTGTTCCCAGATATATGAAGTCGGATGACTTGTAATATTTAATGCCACCAATATTAACAGACCCATCACTAGGAACCCCACATTCCATTTGCTCGGTCTTCCAGAGATTAAGGTGCAAGCTGTAATTATCGAGGGAAGTTTTTTATCGTTGGATTTGTTGTTCAAATTCTTGTCGAGACTCGCAGGTGACCATGATATCATCAGCGTAGAGGATATATCCCTGGGTGTGGAGTGAGCAGTTCTCCGGCAATGATGTTAAGACAGAGGATAAACAGGAGTGAGGACAAAGCTGATCCCAGATGATCACCAACACTGATGCGAAAAAGAGTCAGAACATCCTACTATCACATCAAACATAACTGGTGACCATATGATGTAGTAGCTGGATCCATTTAATTTTTACCTCTGGTTCCCAATGCCATCTCAGTGAGTAACAGCTTATATCTCTAGGTACCCTACTGAAAGCCTTTTCAATCTCCAAAAATGCTATGTGCATCAAAAGAGTTGTGGCATAAATAGCGTCAGTCATCCCTGTCCTTTCATGAAACCACAGTAATTTGGGTCAGTCTTAACTATGCTTGGAAGGCCTGCATCCACAGTGCACTCAAAGATCTTCATTGTGTTGCAAAGTATTCAAATTGGTCTATAGTCGGTGCAGTCTAGTGCATCACCCTTTCCTTTCCAAAGGGGTATTGTAACACTAGTGAGCTACCTATATGATAAAATCCATCTCTGTGAACAGAAATTCCATTTTAAATTTTGTTAAAATTTTGCACCCTATCTTGTAATGTTTGGTACCAAGGTGATGGTAAATTGGGTTGAAATGTCTGTAAAACTCTATTTACTCAGTAAAATAGAACTGTGTGAGTTTTATGGCAAATTGTGGAAAAAGAATTGTATTCTGCAAAAAAATAATAATTTATTTATGCTATCAATAATCTGCTGCATTTACATTCCTCAAATTATTGAAATCACAATTTTACTCAGTTTAGTCAGAGAATATTATATAATGTTAAGCCTTAATACATGTATTTTCATGTCTTTTCTTTTTGCTTAGTTTGAAGTTAATATCAATAAAAATTAATTTTTTCATTTGATGTATCGATTTAACTGATATTTATGTATACAATAATTCAGTGATTTTTATAAAATGTGAGTTATATTCTCTTTCATTATTGATTAAACTGTGTGTGCTATAATTAAATGACATTTGTCATCAACATCTGCCATAATAAGAATTTTGGAATGTTTAGTTGCTGATTTAATATAAAATGCCTGACCACAGTGTGATTTTAATTTTAACTGAATTCATGATTGATTGTAACCTGAATCTTCAGACTTCAGTCACACGAGCATTGGCACAGCAACTGATTAGACAGTTGTTTGTGAGTATGTCATTCAGAACTTGTACACAGACTGCTTTGTTCTCACACAGATGTGCCATAACATATATTTACCAAGAGATGTTCTGAATAACTTGCCTAAAATGGTGAAATACAAGGCGTATTTTTTAAGTAAGTACCTGTTTTGACACACCGTAGCTGCAGCGCTACGGTCGGCGTTCCATGGATGCGCACTGGGTACCTGCATCTCCTGCCTAAGCACTGACGTCTTTACAGTCTAATTCTTCCTTGTTTACGTTGTTCACTGAGTGTTTAAGATGCCTACGATAATCGTGAGTCCGGCCGACTGTGAAGTACGGGCAGTTATAAGATTTCTTTGTGCTAAAGGCCTAAAACCGATCGATATTCATCATGAGATCTTTGCAGTTTACAGACAAAACTTTATGAGTGATGGAATGGGGGGAAAGTGGGTGAGAGCATTTAAAGATGGCCGCACAAATGTGCATGATGAACAACGGCAGTCGTTAATGTAAGTTTGGAGCAGAAAGTAGACAATAAGGTGAGAGAAAAAAGACGCTTTACAATTTCCTCATTGTGTGATGACTTTCCTAATGTTTCTCGTAGTGTTTTGTATGGCATTGTGACCGAGCACTTGAATTACCGAAAATTGTGCTCACGTTGGGTACGGATGTGCACAAAACCAAACGTTTATGTAGTGCATTGACTTTCCTTGAGCGGTACCACAACAATGGTGATGATTTCTTAACCCTTTCCTACCGGCTATTGGAAAAAAAGGGAAATTTATAATTTCAATTATATATTTGTATTAAGGTACTTGAAATTAAACACACATATTTTTTTCAAATTTTTTTTTGGAACTCTAAGTGCTAATTACTAAGCCGGTACTTATAAGTACCGTCAGGGACTTTGTGTATCACATGATGTACAGAAATAGCAATTGAAATCAATTATGTTCATATTGGTATGAAATATTTGCCTCACGATATTAAAAAAAATAATTATTTTTGCTCATTCAGACACAAATGACATTGTAGTGCAACATTTGGAATGATGTTTTTACTGTATTTTCTTCGTTCTACATACTTCACATCTTCATCAGATGTTTACAATTTAGAGACAGTTTCCAAATCTTACATTGTATTCATAGTAATGTACCACTTGTTTTTTTTGGTCTGTATGCTGAGAACTTAGAAAATTAATTTTTCGGCAATTTCACGCAGAAATTTAAAAATAAATGTTGTCATTGTCTGATTTAATCATACAGCAATACATCAACAGGCTTAACAATGCAGTGGACACTAGTATTGTCGAATTATATGGTGGTAAATACAGTGGTACTTATAAGTACCGTCAGGGAGGAAAGGGTTAAGCCAAAGTGTTACGGGTGAAGAGACTTGGGTGCCCTACGTCACACCTAAATCAAAGTAACAGTCCATGGAATAGCGGCATTGAGATTCACCCAAAAAAGTGAAGTTCAAGCGAAACGATTTCTGCCCAGAACATCATGTTTACAGTTTTTTGTGAAAGAAAAGTAGTATTGCTTGTGGCATTTCTGCCTCGTAATGAGACAATCAATGCAGCAGCTTATTGTGAGACATTGAACAATCTGCGCCATTCAATCCAGAAAAAAGATGAGGAAAGTTGGGCAGGGGAATCGTTTTGCTGCATGACAATGCCCGTCCACATGTTTCTAATCAAACCAAAGGTCTCATCACATCTTTTCGATGGGATACTCTAGATCATCCTCCGTTCAGCCCTGATCTGGCGCCCAGTGACTACCATGTGTTCCTGTACTTGAAGAAACACCCTGGGCGGTCGGCATCTTGAAAATGATAACGAAGTCAAAACAGTTGTGATGCAGTGGCTAACAAATCAGGCGGCAGACTTCTACGAGGAGGGTTTCCAAAAGCTGGTACTACGTTATAACAAGTGCCTCAATATTGAAGGGAATTATGTAGAACAGTAGAGTAAGGTACAGGCTTTCATGTAAAAATAAAATTATTGAGATATATTTGCACATATTTTTTTAATTTCAAAATGGTTCTTACTTAAAAAACATGCCTTGTAATTTAATGCATATTCATAAATGGGAAATGTAAGCAGGTGATGAAATTACACACAAAGAATAAAAAATAAAAAAAAATACAGGAAGTGGAAAATATGTAAATGCATATATAGGAAAATTGTTGCTGTAGCATGTTTTGCATTGTATTTAAATTAAAGAATACCAGAAATAGGTTAACCGCTATTAAACACACTGTAGCTCTATACAAGACCTATTAACAGTTCGTTATGTTTAATTGTTACTATGTAGTTGAACTGGAATTCTATTAGTTCTACTGGAAGAAAAGTCAGACCATATTATGTCTGAAGTAAGGAAAAATACTCTGTGATACTTCAAATAGAAATAGACAATGGGGACCTACAGCTCTAAGATGATTCAGTTCTATCAGATTGTAGCTGTAAGTCTTAACTGACTGCATTACATGTCAATAATGGACAATCTCTGGTTGTGCTATCGTTTGACTGTGTGTGTTGACAGCTGCTCAAAAAACAGCGATTTTGCATCATCAGCTAAGTCTTTGTAGACTTAATTACTTTAAAAACTTTAAATATCATCTAAACTCTTACGATTATTGTTAGCAAGAATAATTATCTAAGATTACTCCATAAATAACAGTTTTTAAATTTCGGGTCATTGTTGATAAGGTCTCTTTGCTAGTTATTGCACGTTTCACTTAATTAATTTTAGCATAAGCTTGATAGTTAGATTAATTTTAATACTATAGCATAGGTAAACGTAGTGGTTTAAGTTATTTTAGTGTTCAATTCTTATATACCGTAAATAATTCAAAGCACTAGTTCGAAATTCGATTGTTAAGGTTATTGTATTGTTCTATATTAAGACTCTATTCTGTTTAAAATAACACAGTTTGTTAATTAATTAGTTCTGGAATAGTAATAAAGCAACTAGAAATTATAAATAATAAACATAAGTATACATATATAGCATCCAGTTGTTTACAATAGGTTAATAAAATATCGATATTTTAAGTTCCACTACCGATATCACAATCGAGTTTACAACAACAAAAACGCACGTTCTAGTAATTAACCTGTTTTGTGTGAAATATAATTGTGTTTAATTGTCATCTAATACACTAAAATAGAAACTTCCTAGCCTTATTTTATATATAAAAAAAATAAAACCTTCATAAGTAACTAATTAGTTGTTATCCACATCAGCAGTAAATAGTATCGGCTCTTCATCATAAGTTCGTTCTGAAATTCATAAGCTTAAGTTCATTGGTTCTTAAGGAGTTTTATTACCTAGTTTTTATTTATAAAGCTTCAATTTTATATCTATATAAATTCAACAGTTTAGTCGAGTATAGCGCATATAATATTTAATAAATAAAAATAAACGTTAAAAATATAGTATAAACTTTATTAGACTACTTTAACAAATAAATTTAAGGTTCGTTTAGAAGGCGTTTGTAGTATTTGGGAAAATCATGACTGGAAACTGTGGCTCCTGCCGTAGGTACGTTGCGAAGGGGATGGGTTGTAGTTGATGTAAGAAGTGGTTTCACTGGGCATGTGGGGAAGAGGAAACGGGGGAAATAAATGAGGCTCTCCCATGGTTTTGTTCACTTTGTCTTAGGGATGATAGGATTTGGGAGATGGGCGAAACGATTAGGGAGTTGCGTGAAAGGATCAGGGTTCTTGAGGCTCGTCCTGTGGAGGCTCAGACTCTGCAAGCGTGGCGTGTGGTGGCCTCGCCTGTGGAGGTTCAGCCTGTGTTGGGCTCAGCCTGTGGAGGCTGAACCTGTGGAAGTCCGGCCTGTGGAGGCTCAGACTGCACAGGCACAGCCTGTGGGGGCTGAGCTTGTCGAGGCTCAAGCTGTAGAGGCAGAAAGTAGAGATAATGGGTTGGAGGAAGTTGAGAATGGATGGGTGGGAGCTGGTAACAGGTCGTAGGAGAATATAGTTAACAGGATGAAGAAGCCAGACACTTCAGTAATTGTGGGGAAAAATAGGTTTGACCTGTTGCCAGAGTCAGGAGGAGAAGAGCCTCATGTAGATGTAGGAGTAGGAGTAGGTAAGATGCAGCAGGCCTTTAGGAATAAGGGACGTGCAAGGCAAGAATAGGAAGAAAAGGGTTCTGCTGCTAGGTAGTAGCCATGGGAGAGGTGTAGGCCCTCTTCTGCAGGATCAGTTAGGTACAGGTTACCAGGTCACAAGTTTTTTCAAACCTAGTGCAACATTAGGTCAGGTAATAGAGGATATAGGTTCACTTTGTAGGAGTTTCACTAAGGACGATAGAGTAGTGATAGTGGGAGGTGCGGGGAATAGTATTGATAGAAACGCGAGTTATAGTATAGAGAGTGACCTGAGGAAGGTGGTGAAGGAGGACACAGCATACCAGAGTGGAGCTCATGCAGGTCCTAAGACGCCATGACCGGCCACAATTGAACTCCGCTGTGAGGCGTGTAAATGTGGAAACGGAAGTGCTACTTGGGAAAGGCATTAGTTCTGTGTTGGGGGTTGTGCCTGTAAACACCATAGGTAGGTGGGGTTTCACTAGGCATGGCCTACACCTAAATAGAAGTGGGAAGGGAGTACTTTCTGAGTTGTTAGCTAAAGCAGTGAGGAAGCCCATTTCCAGTGATGATGGGGTCAGGACTGTGCCTTTTTTAGGTTAGGGGCTGCTGGTGAAGGGATGGAAATAGATGATGAAAGTGATACTGATTGTAGATCCACGACGAGAACGATCATAGATGTTAAAGAAATAAATGAAGTTGCCGAAACAATAACTGGCTGGGGTAAATCTGGGAAAGAGGAGTTAAATGCTGAAATATAAAGCCGGTAATAAGGGTGTTAATGGTAAACTGTAGAAGTATAATGAACAAAGTAATCGAATTTGCAAACTTAATAGAGATACACGAACCACAAGTAATAATTGGGGTAGAGAGTTGGTTAAAAGAAGAAGTACTAGACAGTGAAGTTTTTCCCTGATGGTTACAGAGTGTACCGCAGAGATAGAGGAGCAATTGGTGGAGGAGTCTTCATACTAGTTAGCAAAAACTACCACAGTTCACTGGCATTCATAGATCAAGACCTATGAGTTACTTGGGGTAGATTTCTGGGTAATAAAATAAGAGAAAATCAGGGTGTTGGCTGCTTACCGCAGTGGAAGAATGACAGATGAAGATGAGGCTCTTGGGGAGAAATTAAATTCATACTCAGATTTCAGAGGTGAGAATAGAATGGTCATTATTGGTGGGGATTTAAATTTACCAGTTGTAAACTGGGAAGGAAATAAGATTAATAACACACGGGAACAAAGATTTGCAAATACCTTAGTAAGGGAAGGAGGATTTACACAAGTGGTAGAGCAAAACACTAGGGGGCAAAATATTTTGGATATATTCCTAATAAAGCCCGATGATAAACCTCGTGGGGTGTCAAGTAACGAAGGAATAAGTGATCATGACGCAGTTCTGATGGATATTAGAGGATTCAGTGAACCAGCAGCTAAAACTGAAGGGGGAAATAGGTACAATTATAAAAAGGCACAGATTTCAAATTTGAAGAGATATTTCAGAGAACAGTTTCAGCAAATGGAAGGAAGGCTCAAGTACAGTAGAGTCAAGGTGGGAAGAGTTCAAGGAGATAATAAGAAAGGGGGAAGAAAAATTCATTCCAAAGCAGAATATAAAGAGAAGTAGAGAACCTGTGTACTATAATAGGGAAGTGAGGAGGTTAAAGAGGTTGGTACGAAGAGAACATAACAGAGTTAAGAGACAGCAGGGTAGTAGGGAATATTTGAAACAACTAAATAAGGACTTAATAACAGCAAAGAAAGTTGCTAAAGATGGGTTTATGAAGAGTATTGTCAGTGCAGGAGGACCACTGACTGACGCATCTCGAAATTTCTATGGCTATATCAGGAAACTGAGGGGAAGGGAGGGTGTAGAGATGCTCATAGATAAGGATGGAGAAGTAGTTACTGAGGATTTGAAAAAGGCAGAGATTTTAATAACTGGTTTAGTGAGAGCATTAGGGACAATGAATCAGAAACGGGAAGATCTAATTCAGAGAACGAGCTTAACAATACGATTAGAAATGAATATACTAAAAAATTTGAAATTCATCCTGAAGAAATCATGAAGGAAATAAGAATGCTGAAAAACATAAGGGGGCTGGTGCAGATAATATTACTACAGATATCCTAAAGATAGTCGGATGTGACATTGTACCTTATCTGAAATATTATTTAAATTGAGTCTGGATACTTGCTGCTTACCACAAGACTGGAAAAGTGCGATAGTAGTACCGGTACATAAAGGAGGGGTGAGAAATAGAGTCGAAAATTACAGGCCAATCAGTTTGACTTCAGTGGTAGGTAAATTAATGGAAAGAGTGATATGCAACCACATCAGAAATGTATATGTGAGGAACGTAAGTGGTTTTCAAGTAGGCAACATGGGTTCAGGCAAGGATATTCATGCGAATCTCAGTTGGTGGGATATATGCAAGATATTTCAGATGAAATGGACAAGGGAGGCCAAATTGATAGTGTAGCGCTGGATCTTTCAAAGGCGTTTGACAGAGTAAGCCACAAAATGGTAGTAAATAAGGTAAAAAGTATTGGAGTGGATGAGAAAAGTGATTTGCTGGGTAGAAGAATTTTTAAAAGGTAGAAAACAGAAAGTTAGTGTGGGAAATGCGGTATCAAAGGAAGTGGAAGTAAAAATGGGAGTGCCGCAGGGTAGCGTATTGGGACCATTGCTATTCATTATTCTAATGAATAATTGTGTTGATTGTTTACTATCTGAAATTAGATTGTTTGCAGATGACATAATGCTGTATAAAAGGATCAAAACGATAGAAGACTGTAAACAGTTGCAGGCTGATCTGGACAGGATATCTAGTTGGGTTGGTAAACATGGGATGAAGATAAATGCAAAGAAGAGTCAGCTAATTAGATACACAAATAAAAAACAAAAGGTAAATTATGAATATAAGGTGGGGAATGAATTGCTTACTGAAGACTTGAAATGTAAATATCTTGGCATTTCATTTGATAACAAGCTTAACTGGGCAGGGACACATTGGACAGGTGGTAGGAAAAGGTTTCAAAACTCTGCACTTGTTGGAAAGAGTGATGAGAGGATGCACGAGAGAAGTAAAGGAATTGGGTTACAAAACTTTGGTAAGACCATTGCTCGAATATGGTAGTGTAGTATGGGACCCACATTTTGAGTATCAAATAAAGGAGTTGGAGAAGGTGCAAAGAAGGGCTGCTAGATTTGTTTCTGGAAATTATCGCAGAATGCAATCAGTGACAGATATGATAAAGGAGCTGGAATGGGATTGATTGCAAGACAGGAGGAGGATGAGGAGGGTCATGGGAGTGTACAGGGCGTATACTGGCAATGAGGCATGGAAAGATATTGCAGTAGGTATGAAAAGTAGTTCATGGAAGGGAAAAGATGACCATGACCACAAGCTGGCACTCGATTTCAGGCACAAGGGTGTGGGAATATTTTCTTTTTTAGGTAAGGGTATCAGGGATTGGAATGATTTACCAAGGGGAATGATGAATAACCTACCGAAAACGTTAAAAGAATTTAAAGTTAAAATTTGTAGAGGGCAAATGTAGGTGAGTGTAGGATAGGGGGAAGTTTGGTGTGTAGGGAAATTGCCACCGGAGCGTGTGCTCCATTGCAATTAAATTAAATAACAATTGGTACGTTTGGTTAAAATTTTATAAGTGTAAAATTGGACCCACATAAGTTAGTGAGTTGTAGGATTGGTTTCCCCCATTTTACTGATCCTCAGATTCAAAAGAGTTGAAGAACTCTGGCCTAGTATATTTCTTTTGGTAAATATTATGTTCCTAATTTGAAAGCATCTAGTTCCTCTTCTGGTCTGTTTACTGCTTATGATTAATTGTTTATGCATTCTAAGAATATATTAACGAGCATATAAAATCAGAATCCACTAACACTGCAATATGACTCCAACACTTTTTTGTCATCAAGCAACTCATTTTTACATCCTTTTACTTATGTTTATGGGAAAAAAGTCGCTGCTGAAGTTTTTTTATTTAACTTTTGTATATATATATATATATATATATATATATTCATGTGGTAGCATTCCGGATTTGCCTATAGTGATTGGTGAAACCATGGAATATCCAAATCGGCTCAAATGGGTGTTTGAACTCGCGTCCTCCCGATTGCGAGGCCACAGCGTTACCGCTCACCCACCTCACTTGGTGCTATGTGTCTCATATTTCTGTTATGACCAGATATCAAAATATTTAATAAAAACATAAATATTGTTTCTTCCTTGTTCTCAGTATTTTTAGATGCAAAATTCACCGATTTTGTCTTTCACTGACTATTGATCATTAAAACTCTAAAGTACCTCACTTAGTCTTAGAAAGTCTAAACCTTGTACACTGATACAGTTTTACACTCAAATGATAGTAATCAATCATGAATTCCCTTATATTAACTACCTATCTATCCCAACATGAAATTGATTGGAACCCTATTATGTTAATATACCTCAAATTTTCATTATAGATGGAGTATAAGTTGTTTAAGTGATGAGTTACATTTTACTTCATACATCTTCTTACTTTAGAAGATAGTGATTCTTAATGATTTCAACAATCTGTCGTCTTAATGTGATACTGTATACAGGTAAAGTGGTACACAAATATGTTTTTATCCCCAAATCGTAAAAAACAAAGGTCCAGTTTTGCGATTTTCCATTTAACCAACAAATGGCAACCACATACTGAAAGGTTTTGGTGTATATTTGTAAGTTAACTGTTTTGTTCTATATCTCTCAAATAGCTACTTCAAATAGAGATAAGTAAGTTCAACTGACACATTTAATCGTACATTGTTCTTGAGCTCGGTTTGGAAGGTACTTGGAACTTACTCATGGTGGCAGTCAAATCTACATGAATCCGCATTGCTGGCCACGGCACACACCCATTGTTTGCAGATAGCATTCTCGCATGTCATTTGGCGATTATTGTAATAATTTTTTCGGAGACCTCAAACAGTATTTATGTGACTGGATGACCATCCAGTAATCTTGGATTCAGTGGTTATTTAAATTGCGCACAGTTGTTTTTTTTCTGTTCTATTAATCACTTTTTTCTTGATTTCTACTAGCAATCAATTCAAGATTTCTTTGCTGCCCCAAACAAGAAACTATTTCTGAAAATACACTTGATGTTAAACGTGCACAAATTGACTTCAAAGGGAAGTATGAATCGATCATAATATTCAAGTATACAATATAGTTTGTAAGTGCTGACGGCAACAGTAATCCTGTAGAGAATTTAATGATATTTGGAAGTATGCCTGGTGATACTATCAACAAAATTTTATAAAATTCATGTACCAAGTATTGAATTAAGTTACCTTAAAGACATTCTTGTTTGAGGAGAACACAGGCAAGCAGAGTTAAGAAAAACAGTCAGTCAGACATGGAGGAGCTTATATGAGTGGAGCGATAATTCATTTCAGTAATACTTAGAATAAAACATTGCTGTGATTAAAGTTGATATTATCTTATCCCTACCTACCAGACATTATCAACAAATCATATATATTTGATGAAAGGAAACATCCTGCGATATTTATTAAGCTCTGAGGTCAAAATTGTACCCACCTACTAAACAACGTTCAATGTAATTACACAGTTTTTAACAGGCAGATTAATATATCAAGTATGCAACTGTCAGCAATTAATATTCTCCATATTTCTTTGCGTGTTTTGTCCACACAGCGCAACAGTCAACTGCTCACGAGTTAGTTTAGTCTCACTCGTCGGCTGTTTCTGTCCACGCAATATTGCATATTGTCCTCTGTGCTAACCACACCCTATCACATGGTCTCATTATATGTTTCCTTTTTTTGATTCTGCTATTTTATTGGGATAGTGAATATATCAGTACAATAATAGCTTTCCATATGTACACTTTGTGTTTATTTTAGCTACCATCTGAGCTGAAATCCTATACTTCTTAGGTTGTTCTGAACATATTATGGATTTGAAAAAAGTGTATATTTAGAAAGAGGAAAGCTGTGTTTCCTTTCTGTTTTTACTTATGGCTTTATTCCTCATCAATGTTGAGGTCATTTATAGAGGTGGGACAGCTGTATTAATATAGCAGATCTCTTTTAGGATTATGGAAGAGCAAATTTCAATGCATCACATGTAACACAAAGTCAAGCTGTATATGCTATTTTTTAGGGATGATTCCAGAAGAAACATATATTTCTATATGCAACATCATATGAAACTTCAACCATCATTCATCTGTGATTTCTCTGAGCTTTAGAAATAGCTCCTAATACATTAATGCTATAGTTTCTACAAATGCAATACAGGAGGATAAGTGTGGCGTTTGAGATACAGTCGTGATTCTAAAATCACTCACTTCCTGCCTGTAGCGTCTGTGTTGATGACACGTCTCTAAATCTAGTCTACATTGGAAAAAGCAAATATGTGCCGGCCTTGATGACTGATTATTTAATCCGCTTCTTACCGATATTTATTAATCAGCTTCTGAGAAGTAGCTCACGAGCGTTTGAGGCATGTTTGACACATATCAACATATAAGAAAATATAATTTTCTTTGGACTCTGAGTAAAATGATACAAATGGCCAGTCAGAGAAAATATTTCGCTATATGTTTACCCAGGTTTCATGGGTCAACAGAAAGTATGTATTGAATGATATTCTAGTTTCAGGATTCATGTGTTGTTATTTCCTACAAGCTACCTGTGGAAGTAAGTAAACATGATTATCTTGCTGGACAATGGCCCCTATATTTAGTCCATTTATTCTAAATTAGGCAAGAGTATATTTAGAACCGAAATTTTTGTACAAATGTCACAGCAATGGAGGACACTCTACTTGAATAGAAATTAAGATGTGGACAAAGGGAACAGGTTTTATTGTTTTTGTTTATGGTTTTACAGGTGCCTAGAGTAAATATATATATATATTTAAATATCTGAAACCATACAGACTTGAGGCAGGTTTATTTTGAAACAGGTTTGGTGTGTAGTTCGGTTTTTATCATCATTTTCAATAGCTTCAGTATTTATTTAAAATTCTGTCCTGCCGCAATTGCACATGGTACATTTTATGTTCTCATTTGATCGCAGTTATGACATCATTCCTAAAGAATGTGCAGTTAATTTCAAGTATTTTTTTAACAACTTCTGTACTATTATTTTTCTGAAATAAACTCCAAATTTTTGTTGACTACCAATACTGCAAAAAATTATGGAAACCTAACTAGGTGAGTCATTTGTCAGTGTGAAACTAATAACAACATCACTCAGTTTGTTTCCCGAGAAACGTTTATAAATAAACAACGCCGAGAAAGATTACATTTATTTATAGAATATAATTTGTTTATTGCACCACAAAAACAAAGAAGAAAGATCTCCAAATTCCAATAATTTTGTGCCTGAAGAGTAACAAAGAAATTTCATCAATTAGCTTCTAATTGTGAATAAAAAAAAATTTTTTTTCACTTGCTAAAAATATATTTATCTCTGATACAGCAGTATTTCAGGATGAGTCAGAAATGTTATTTATTTAATCAATATAACTTTATTTTATGTTAGTGATCAGTTTTTTCTGTGTACATCATAATATATGATAAATCTAGTTAATAACACTTCTACCACACAAACAAATAATTTCTTGTGCATTTTCAAATGCTTTATACAAGAATTAGTTTCCTCCAACTTTAAATGTGAGAATGATTTCTCACCATGTTTTATCAGTCACAAGGTATACCATTGCAGATAAAAAGTTTGGAACAAAGAGCTGGATAACCTGTTCTAAAAAAATATGTTAAATGGCTATTTAAAAACATAAAAAATTTCTTCACTTTATCTTTAATAAATGGGCTTATGAAAGTCTGTTAACTTTCAAGTTGTATACATAAGGCCTTTTTTTAATGTATGTGAGTGTGTAGTTGTGAGTTTCTGGGATGGCGCATTTTTAGACACCTTCAAAACGATAACTCCGTAAAGTTTTCTTGTATTTTAAAATGTATTTCATATTGCTTTTGAAAATGGGAACTAGTTTTTGAAATGGTACCGCACAGTTTAAATAAAACATCATTACAGGTAAGTGTTGCAGTGGATTATTTATTTTTATATATATATATATATATATATATATATATATAAAGTTTTGTGTATTAATGATAATTCTGCTCAGGAGTGGGCAGAAAAATATCCATTGCACGAAAAGTAATAGTAGGATTTCCAATGCAGTCTATAAAAGGGTCCATCCTGGTTAATACACTCACTCACCTATAACAATGCTGCCAAATATGTCTACTGCAATGTACAACATATACCACAATTAATCAATTACCCATATCTTTAAACTATGGTGACTTTATGTGATCTTGCAAAAGCATTTGACTGTGTAAATTATGAATTATGTTGGAAGAAAATGGAATACTTTGTTATTTATGGAACCACAGGTAAATGGTTTAAATCATACATGGATAATCGAATGCAAAAAGTTTCCATTTTTGATCCTAAAATAAGTAAAGATGCTTCATCACACTGGGAGAAAAAAAAAATCGAATTCCACAAGGTTCTGTCCTAGGACCCCTCCTCTTCTTTTTGTACAATAATGACCTTCCTGGAAACTTATCTGACAAAGTTAAGAGTGTTTGATTGCAGATGACACTAACCTGACTGTGAGAAAAACACCAAAGAGCAATCTAGAATTTAATGTAAATGAAGTACTTAGTGAAATAGCAAATTGGTTTAAGGGAAATTCATTAATATTAAATTTGGAAAAAAACACATTATATTAAGTTTAAAACAAAAAATTATGCACAGGCAGATATACAAGTAAGCTATAAAAATATCAAAATATTAGAAACAAAGAGTTTAAAATAGGTGAGAAACTGTTGGCACGAACATATCACTTCACTAGTGAAGAAGTTAAGTAGTGCCACCTTTGCAATACGAACACATTCGCAAACAGCAGATATAAAATTAACTAAACGTGTACTCCTCATATTTTCGTTCAATGATGTCATATGGCATAATTTTTTGGGGAAAACTCTTCACAAAGTATTCATAGCACAGAAAAGAGCTGTTATAATGTTGTATACGGTAAAACCAAGAACTTCTTGCAGACAAATTTTTAAAAAACTCAATATTCTTCCAATGACTTCTCAGTATATATATTCTCTCATGTGCTTTGTCATAGTTCATTTTAACCTAATTCACAGGTATACAATTTCAATACAAGAAATAGAAATAACTTCCAAAAAATACGAACATCTCTGTCATTAGTACAAAGAGGAGTTAATTATTATGGTATACATCTGTTTACTAATCTTCCCAAGAGTTTAAAACAGTTGCAGATAATAAATATGTACTTAAATTAAAAAAAAAAAAAAACAGTGAAATTATCTACTCCATTCAAGAATATGGACAAAATAAATAATTGTATTCAATATGACTTTTGCAAAATTCAAATATAAAAATTCATGTTCATTGTTATTCTCATCATTTGTTTTTGTAAGATGTAATTGTTTTTACTATGATTATGACTCGTATGTATGTGTATTAACCATGACATGTTGCACAGAGGTCCTTCCTAAGCAGGGATCCATGAAAAAAGATTCGTATTTAAAGTAAATAAATAAAAAAATATTCACACTAAGGCGATCATAGAATAAATTGCAGTATGATATCATATGAAACAACATACCATAGAATCTAAAAGGCCAACCAGTGAGACAGCTCAGAGTTGGTCTTGGTATGTAGTTAATGCAGATTGTAAACATTAATAATAAATTAAACCAAGGCTCCAACAGACTACACAAGATGTATCCAGTGAACTCATCATTGAAAACACAGTTCTGTTCATTAATCTCACTACCTTTACTAATATTCAATTTAATTTTATGCAGTGCTTGTTCTGGTGGCAATTTCCCTACTTACTCATTCTACCATTTCTATTTACACTCTACTAATTTCAACTTTGAATTATTTTAGCATATATAGATATGTATTGTAAATTATTCATCAATTCTATTGATAATTTAAACCAATCCCTTACCCCTAAGTTGCGTAAGGAAATCTTCACATACCCTTTTGATTTAAAATGAGTACCAGCTTGTGGTTATGGTCTTCTTTCCCCTAATCCTTATTTCAATATCTTTCCACACCTCATCACCAGTATACTCCTTGTATACTCCCATGACTCTCTTCACTCTAGTCCTGTCAGCCATTTGAGAACATGATAACATCAGAATACACATCAATACTGAATGATAAAATCCTCTTGTTATTTTCACAGACAATCTTGTGAAACAAAAAAAAAAAAAAAAAAAAAAAAAAAAAAAAAAAAAAAAAAAAATATTTCACACTTTGCCACAGCATATATTTTTATTTTTTATTATAAAAAATAGTTCAGACTGAATAAAATGCTTTTTTTGAGCCTAGCACAGACTGCAGCTGTTCAATTCAGCACCCTCACCCCCCATGCCAGCTGTCTCCTTCCATACTCACACAGAAAGGGATGGAATCCTTTAACCGCTGACAAAACGCGCGGAACAGATGTTAAATATATTTATAGTGCGAAATAGTAACTTGAAGCCTATATCTCTGTCCAGTGGCAAAATTTTTTTGAAAATAGGCGTTATTTTATACCGCTGCCCTTCTGTAAGGAAACAGACACAAATAAAGTTTGTGCTTCGTTTTTAAGATTAAGTGAATGCAATATAATTTTAATAATCTCTTACAGAGTTAGGATGTCGCAAATATCGCTTTTATGTTTTTAAACCAAACAAAAGTTACAAAAATACAGGTCAAGTTGGTAATCCAACCAGGTCGGATCAAGGGTCACGACCTTCGGTCTGTTTGCTAACCTTGTTCAGTGCCGAGATCGTCTCTTTCCGTGCTTAAATCTCATAAAAAGGTAAACTTAACTCTCATTTAATAGCTAACACACATACCAAAAACTAAGGCCATCATCTGTGATTCTGTGATGGTAGTTGGAATTTATTCTGGAAAAGCTTATAAGGAAAAACTAATAAGAATCATTTTTAATTATATCTTTTGTGAAATGAGCACCTTACTCTCGTTAGATTATCAGAGTATTCGGTTAGGATTTTATTTAAATAAATGCATTTAACTTCAAATGATGGAGACTATAATTTCGAAATTGGATAACTGTTATTTATTTGACTGATATATTTCGCGTTTAAGTACGTTTCGTGTGAACTTTCTCTTAGTTAAAAAAAAAAAAAAAAACCTTGATTGTTTCTTAGCTTATGCCAAAAAATGCATAGGTTATGCTTTAACCTAATTCGTAAAACTGACACATACAATATAGCGTAAATATCGAATACCCTTCTCCTTACATGAATTTCTGCATCTAGTTGTCGTAAATAAATAAAATGCAACTTGAAGGAATGATTGTGACTTTATAGTGGCTGTTGATTCGCGAGTGATTGCTGGCACGTGACTGTACTCTAGCCAATAGCTATCGACGACGCCCGCAGTCTCCAGACGACGCATTTCATATAAGAGGATAATGAACATAAATGGAATATACCTGGTGTCCTCAAAATTATTGCCCTAAAATTCGGTATGCAACGAGGCTACACCAAATAAAGGTGTTTCATATGCGAGTCGAACAGTCGTGACAGATAGTCTTATTATAAGAAAAAGGGATTGTCTCGTTGAAAATGGAAACTGCGAGAAGAAAACTGTCATCGTGAGAAACTGGTTGTTAGTGTAGATGTGCTTCTTCCCCCACTTCACATCAAAGTGGTTTAATGAACCAATTTGTTAAGTCCATGGATGAAACTGGAAGAGGATTTATGTACAACTTAAACAAATTCCCTCTTCTTACAGCAGCCAAGGTAAAGTAAAGTCTGTTACCCCAACACAGACAAATTCAAAGCACACAAAATTTTGAAGAAAGCCTGACGAGCATGGATATGTTTGAAAAATGTCAGCAATAATTTACTGGGAAAATTAAGAGCTCATTACTATATTGATTTGGTAAGTGAGATTGGTTGTTGCATACAAAAAATTGGGATGCAATATGTCGCTGAAGATGTATTTTTTGCACTCTCGTGTGGATTGTTTCCCCGAATGCTGCAGCGACGAGTCTGATGAACGTGGTGAAAGGTTCCACAAGGACATCATGACTGGAAAAGCGGATACCTGCAGTGCTGGCTGATTATTGCTTCAATATTATTCAGGACTGAAAAGATATTCACCATAAAAAGAAGAATTAACACTGTAAATAATAGGAAAATGCATTTGTTGATGATGTTTTTCATTTTTTTAAATGTACAATTATTAATGTTTTTTTGTAGTTTCTCTATTGATTTAAAAATGCTTTCAGTAACTATTAGAATTACTAGTGTTTACCATTTTTAAGTAAATATAAAATAAGTCTAAACATTAAAATAATTTTACTGAAAAAACTGTTCCCGGTAGAAGATATCTGAAAGTAGATGGGAGTTCAGTAGCAGAATTCCCCCCCGTCATCCATTTACCTCTTTTTATACATTTTTTTAAAAAATTACTTTTATAATTGGTGTGTTAAATTCCTCCCCCATTTACTACTATGATTTACAAATTTTGATTCTGAATTCCTTAATCGTTTTTGAAAAATTATTCATCTCCACACTTGGTAATCCGTTACAATCCCTGACACCCTTACCAAAAAAAGAAAATTTTCACATTCCCTAAAGAATAAAAACAAATTCTCAAGTCCTAACACATTAAGCAGCAGAGTGTATGGGGATTCTGTGATAACCTTGTCGCTGCAATTTGATGACGGAATCTTACATAACACGACGAGACAAATCGAAAATGAAGATAATTTTTTTTAGTTATCTCACTTATTTCTCGAGAAATAGTCTCAAAATTGAGATGGTTGAGCTGTGGCCTGGACAAATAAAAATCGCAAAAGTTACAAAAATCGCAATTGATGTTTTGTTTTTTTACTACCGGTTGTGTTTAGGTTGAATTGCGGCTTAGCCAGAAGAAAAACGACGCCAAAGGCACAAGGAACTTAGCTAATTTTTGATAGTCGATATCTCGAGAAATAAGCGGGGTATCAGAGAATTTTTCTTTTTTTTTTTCGATTTATCTCGACGAGTTACTTAAGACACTGTCATCACATTTTGGCACAGCGGCTATGACAGGGGTGTCCAGCATTCTGTTCTAAGCTGCTTTCATCGTGATACTCGTAGGACTATTTTCATCCGCATTAAGTAATCACTGCAGGAACACATTGAAAGTAAGAGTGATTTAATTTCTAAATAAATAAGTCGTATCATCGCACCTTTTACTGTACCACAAAAAATCAGTTATTATTCTGGTCGAGAATGAATTCCAAACAGGCCACAACTCTCAGTTATATCGCGGCTTATGGTTATCTTCCCGATTCATCAGCTAAGTTTTTGTAGACTAAATTATTTTAAAATCTTTAATTATCATCTAAACTCTTAGAATTAGTGCTAGCAAGAAGTATTATTTAAGATTACACCATAAATAACAGTTTTTAAATTTCGCGTCATTGTTGTTAACGTTATTGCTAGTTATTGCACGTTTTATTGAATGAAACTTAGCATAAGCTTGATAGTTAGATTACTATAATACTATAGCATAGGTAAAAATAGTAGTTTAAGTTATTTTATAGTGTTAAATTTCTTATATACCGTCAAAAAATAGTTCAAATCACTAGTTTGAATTTCGATTGTTAAAGCTTTCTGTATTGTCCTATATTAAGGCATTATTAGGTTTAAAATAACACAGTGTCTTAATTAATTAGTTCCGGAATAGCAATAAAATCAACTGGAAAACATAAATCATAAACATAAGTATTCGTATATAGCATTTAGTTACTCACTTAGGTTACCATAGGTTTCATCATCGTTAAGATCGATTATCGATATCGAAATCAAGTTTACGATAACAAAAACGTACATTCTAATAATTAACGTGTTCTGCCTGAAATTTAATAGTGTTTAATTGCCATCTAATATATATATATATATATATT